>JAEUWP010000252.1:0-150174 GCA_018524725.1 Podaxis mareebaensis | reverse complement strand
ATAACCCATACTCTGTCATAACCCATAGCTCGGACCTTCCACCAACTACTATGGGTTAAGACAGAGGCGACTGTACATGTCCGAGCTCGAAGCGCACGCCAAGAGATAGTTCGTGACTCTATATTTCGCAAGCCTAGACATGGAGGGATACAATCCCTTCCAAAACCGGGAAAAAGAAATAAAAAAAGCTAGGTATAACGTTAGCGCGTCGGTATCACCCATACAAGTACAACAGCCCCAAAATAAGTAAAGCTAAATCCGCTCCAAAGACTATAGTATGCCCTCGACCCGATCCTCAATTAGTTTAGCAACAGTCGGTCCATAGACGGGTATTTTGTTCCCTTGGAAGCCTTCCGGATAGCCTATCTGAGGCTTGTTAGGATGCGTATAGTGTCTGAACATATTTCAGTCCATATATGCACTTGAAAACAAAGTGCACGAAACTCACGTATCATTCCAAACCGCAAAATGGGCCATACCTAGCGACCGCGTTGTCCACTGATAATCATGCGCGAAGCCTCCGGGATAAAACATCTCAATCACAGTCGACACTCTCGAGGGTTTCATCCAAACGAGGGACGTAAGTCCATTACCATGTACGCCCAGCATGATCTAAAAACGTGAAGCTTCGTGAGCCAAATTCCGGAAAGTCAACGGTGAATAAACTCACAGTAGTCCTTGCAGCGGCCCTAATTTGCTCATCTTTGGTCATCTTTTCCGCTTCTAGAACGTTCAGCTCCCACTTTTTCTTCGTCTCGTCCTTCTGAGCCTCCTCATTCTTCCTATCCACCAACGCCTTCAACTCCTGCACCAAAGCTTCATGATCCTCTTGAATCAGCTTACGCCTGCTGGTCCCCTGTCGAGAGATATAGGTGATAACGACCTTCTCTGGCATTGGCAGGTACTTCTGCGCCTCTACACCAACACCGTTCAAAATCTCATCACTTCCCTCACCCGCACCACGAATAACAATATCCTGTTGCGGGATCTCAGCCTCACCCAACTGCCGTTCTTCCAACGGAATGCCAGCAAACTCCCAAATAGCATTCCGCACAGGCTGCCACCATCCACCAACATGTCTTCCCCTAAGTTGGCCCAACTTCCTCATAGCCTCCCAGGCCTCCGCAGCCGTTCTCTGCGTCAAACTCCCACAAACTCTTCCTCTATGCGCGGCACTACGATCCGTGAGCAGAACCACAGGGAACCTCCATACACGGTTACCATCGTTGGTCGCAGTGATCCGGTCTTTCCAATCTTCTTGATGTTCAATCGTCAAAGAAGGATATGCGGCGCGAAGGAAATACGAGTTGAACCCTGGATTATCTCTCCATCCATCGGCGTTAGAATGGGCGAATATCGCACGGTCAATTCGGGGAGGCGCCGGGTGTAAAGCAGGTGAAGCTGAGAAAGCGAGTTGTTGGGAAGTATATTCTGGTGTGGTAGCCTCTGCCTGCGAAAACGCGCCGTGCCAAAGCGCTTGCACGCCGAAGAAAAGTTCCGCCACCAAGTGATAATAATGTCGCAAGAACTGTTGAGGATCATTGAAAAGAAGCTAGAAGCAAAGATAACATCTTCCATCAACGCTGAATTCGCGCCGTTATCATCAAAATGTGTACGTACCGTATTCCCTTCCACAGTCCAGACCCTGTTCGTCTCACCTTGATCAGGATCCCCACCCCACCGTTCCAGCGCATCATCAGGGGTAATAAAATCCATATTGTCTCTCGTAGGCTCGCGTGCGGCTATATTCTCTGGAGTATTCTCCGCAGGCAGTCCCGTACTGGTCATCGAACGAATCTCGGGAAACTTCTTCGGTCTTGGCGTGATGATATACAATGTTCCATTGGACATGTACAAATTCTTAAATAGCGTCCAACCCGGCGCGTGTGCAATGATCGTCGTATGGGGGAGTTCCCTGTTATCGCGTTGGCGGTCCGCTTCTGCCGCGGCGGTATTGGTAGGTATAGAAACGACGCTCTCGGTCACTGTTTGGGTCACGGTGGCCGTAGTAGTGACTGCAGCTGCGAGGACCCCTTCGAGGTTATTTTCCGAGTTGTGCGTGTCGACGTGGTGGTTGTTGAACTGAGTGTTGATGAGGATAGATTGGTCCGTCGGCGCTTCGCGGAAGAGGATGGACCAGATATGCATTGAAGAAGCGCCGAGAAGGATGAGAAAGGCATCCCTGCGGGTGAGGGTGTGTCTGAACATGAATAGGGGATATCGTAGACAGAAGAAAACGAGAGTGGTGGTTGCGCGGAAAGAGACGACCGAGCCGAGAAAGTCAGTACAAGTGTGAGAGGAAAATGAATACAGCCGCTCAATAAGAAAAAGAGGAGATAGGGTCATCCATTTTTGGCACAGGAGACCGCTTAGCGCCCACATGGTTCTAGTCCGAATATCCTCGAAATGACGACATTTCCTGTTGCAAAACTTGACACACAGGCACCCACAAGTATATAAAAAAATACCACAAACGAACGAGTCTTCACTAGCGCCCCAACAGCTCCACTCGTGGCCACCACCGCGTCGTCCTGGTATCAGCTGGTATCTCTCCCACAGGTTCCGAACACGTATCTGTCCAACAGTCAGATCCCAAAATATCCGAACGACATCACGTGCAAACACACTTCCCATACCATCACACAACAAAAGCGCCTAGCCCTGAACTCAACAATGAGCACTCCGACAACAACACCAACTCCAATTTCCTCTCCAGCCCCTCTCCAGCCCCTCTTACCCCTCATCCTCCCGTACTTGACATCGGCCCTCCGAAATCTCGCCCGGCTTATCATCACACTCCCCAAGTATACAGCCAGCTTTCTCACCTACGCCCCATGGTCAATTCTCATCTCGCCACTTGCGTACCTCCTCGCGCCAATCACCACATTCATCTACATCCTCCTCTCTCTCACCGTCTATACACCTTATCACGTCATCTCATGGCTGCTTGAGGCACTATTCCCGCTGTACGTTCTCTGCGGCGTCGCGTGTATTACCGGAGGCATACTAGGCCTAGGTGGACGGATGGCCAGTCTGAGTATCGTTCGGATTGTGAGCGAAGAATACGCAAATGCGAGAGGACTCGGATATCCTAATGATATGATGAAGGGCGGTAATGAGGATATCGTGGAGCGGAGTGCAAAGAGACGGAGACTTGACAAGAAGGAAAGAGACGGGAGGGTCAAGTTTGAGCCATCCTGATCACTTGCATTGCGTACGCCCTTTCGTCTTCCGGGTTATCTCATCGTTGACTAGAATTTTAGGACCTGGCTTTTGACGACTTGTGATGAACTTGACGACCCGCACCTCCATTTACAATTATTGTATCGCATAGACTCAACTAATGCACACATTCTTCTGCCAATCAAATCAAATTGCTGTTTTTTGTGTATAGTTCGGCCACCAGGGACTTCCGGATATCAAAACGAAACAAAAGCGAAACACGATAGTACGAGACACAAGCAGGATATTAGATCGCGAACACAAAGCACTTTCAAAAACCAAAATTTCGGCCGTCTCATTACAGACGGTTGAACGAGCACCGGCGACAAACCGTAAGCATGCAGTCCCTGCACATCTGAATCCCAATCATCAGCACAATCAATTAAAATCCAATACTCAACTTACCTTCAAGAACACCGGCATATACATACCACACTCCTCACACTCTCCAGGTCCGTGACTCCTCCACCTATGTCTTGGGTAACAATCATGGTTAACCCTCAAATTCTGCGCAAACTCTTGCAACTCCCTCCTCCATTCATTCGGCCGTTCGGCCCTAGCCCCCTGTCCATACTCCCTCTCCATCCTGGCCTCAGCAGTCGCATACAACCTCCTCTCCTCCCACTGCTCACATCCACACGTCTTCCACTTCGCCGCACACTCATAACAAAACTCATATCCACAATAACACGTCATGTGGTTACACCCAAAGCTCAATTCAATGATCCTCTGGCACGAAGGGCACGTCTGCCACCCTTCCGCGCGAGCAAGTTCTTTGACTTGTTGAGCTGCATTGTTTTGCCCACAAGTATCGTTAGGATGAGCACGTTGACGACACTCTGTGCAGGTCTCAACTCGGCATTTATCGCAGCGTAATTTCACGGGAGAGAAGGGGAAACGCCAATCACTCCAACTGGGCAGGCGTTTGGCTTCCTCGGCATTGCCAAGGAAAGCAGAGCAAGTCGGAACGCAGCAATATACCCGTGCTTGCGCAGGCGTACCAAACTCCCTGCTCTTCGCCTGGAAAGTTGCGAGTAACGAGTGGGAGAGGAACCTTGTGAGACTTTCAGTTGGAATGTTTTGCTTGCAACATCGGACTGGGAAGAGGCTCTCGTCTGTCGTCGCTGCTCGAACAAGGCTGACGAGACAGTCTGCGCAGTAGTGATGTTCGCAGGGCGCTTTGAGGAATGCCTTTCCTACTGGGACTTTATCGTCACAACTGACGCACTGTGGACTTCATCCAGAGGTCAAAATCAAATGCGTGTACTTATATACGTTCTGGAGAACGTACCGCTCGACTGGAGGCCTAAATGCAGGACCTGGTAATTTGATGGCAGATGCAAGCGGCGGCACGAATGAGACCGCCTTGCCTTTCCTATCATTCAAAAAGTCGAATCTCTTCGAAGAACAAAAAGCGCGAGACTAACCCTTTGTCCAGAGCCGAAACAGGGGTTGGCTTCAACTTCGGCGACAACGTGTCTAACATATCCCCGGTCCTAATCAAAAACACCAATCATCACCCCATCCCGCATATAACCTAAAAGCACTTACAAAACCGCATCATCTCGGACAACTCCCCTCCCCATCGCCAGCTGCTCCTTCGTCTCCCTCGGCAACGCCTCCCCCCGACTCAACGCAAGCGCAGCCTGTCGATCCTGCTGCGCAACCTTCTCACTCAACACCATCTGCGAAATCACCTCCTGATCCAGCTTCATGGCCTCCTGCATCCTCTTCGCAATCTCCGCATCCTGAACCTGAGTCAACGTACCCTCAAGTTGTTCAGACTGTAGCTGTAACGCGTATTCCGCGTCCGTTAATGGAGCCCCAGAACGGGCTTTGCCCTTACGGACCGAAAGCATTTCTTGTAGATCTGAGTAGAGCAATTCCGCTATGAGTGTAGCGGTTTGTGGATCAACATCGTCTTCGTCGTAGTTGTCATTTGGATTTATGAGAGTGCTGGTGGATGAGGTGTCATTTGCACTGCTGCCACTAGCGATTGATGCGGTGCGGAACCCGACCCCTGGACCAGTGATTGTCGATGTCGAACTCGATATCGACGATGCTGGTCGGACAAAGTATGGGTTACGCGACTGCATGTTCTGTATGGAGGGTGGAGATGATACCGTGGGCCCCGACTTCTTTTGTGACGTGGGGGGGTTGTGAAGGGAAAGAAGGACCCTGGGGCGTGTGAGTTTGAGTGTGAAGGTATTTATGAAGTCGGGAAGCGCTGGGCGGAACTTCAATTGCTGCGCGAATTTGGAATGGGACTGCGGAGGGGGTCAAGTGGTTCCCTCGTGGTAAGCTAACACGCCTGTGATTATGATTTCAGGAGGGGGGAAAGATTCTGAAGTGCCGCCAAAGTTAAACGTTAATCGTGCTGGTTAACGAAATCCTTATCACAGGCGTGCAAACCTCGTGCTACTGCTTACACCCCATAAACCTGACCCCAACAAGTGGTCTCAGGACCCTCGCACATGCGTCGTTTGTTTGATAGACAATAATAGTCAGATCCACAGATAGGCTGATGAGATGATAGAGCCGTGAGGACAGGGGTTTTATATACCAAATTCGGAGCCACGCATATTTGGTATATAGAGGATTGACTCTACTAAAAATTGAAAAGCACAACGCAAGTATATGATCGATGTACAATGCCGTGAAAATAAGGACCCCAGGATAATCCAAGACCTACAAGCTCACATAACTCCACTCCCAACTGCCAATTGCTCCCTCGTTCCCTCGGCAACCCATGAACTTAAATAGGAGTGCAGCCCCCCTCAGTCAATGCGCTATCTTCAACTTCAACACTTGCACCCACCCCCCACGATATCCGCCCTAGTGGATGTACTCTCGAGCTTTGGATACGTGTTCTTTATCAGTTGATGGTCCCACCGCTAGGGCATTTCCTCGATTTCCTGGGGATATGGGTAGTGTGTGGGAGTCAGTGTCAGCCACGTCGTCGCTGTCATCCCGACTACGGAGATACGAATGGCTACGATATCATGTGTGTCTTCTCCTACTCGGCGTCGGTATATGCTCGCGCTGAGACCAGCGATTGTAGAAGGTGTCTCAACGTTCCCAAGGTAGTTAAAACCACATAAGATGATTACGATAATGCAGAGCAGAATATCGAGTGACCACTAAAAGTCAAGCCCCACCCGGCTATCAATTCCTCGCCATAGGCGTATAAGTAAACCCTCGTCCACACCTCGTGCAACTTACACTATTGCATCCATCCACCTTCTCAACGACAAATCTACACCCCGGACATCTGCCCCAACCAAATTGCCTCTGGATCCTCGTAGCTTCTGTATCATCCGCATGCCTATCACAATCAACACCAGCGTGCGCCAGGCCCCTACACCTTAAACAAATACTCGCTCTGCACCTTCCGTTCGGACATGTAACGCTCCCCGTGGCACGCGCAGCAGGTGTAACCCTCGCTGGATCGATGAACTTCCTACAAGTGTCTTGGGGACAATATATCCTCCGATCGAACGGCGTCTCCGCTTCGGTTGTCTTCTCATCTAGTGCTCTGCGTAAAGTATCGTTGATAAAGCGATGAACATGTCGCGGAGGGATGGGTGGTTGCGGTTGTGGACAACAGCGTAATGGTGCTGAAGGGAAAGATCGAGAAATGTATTCCTCTACGAGGTTTAAAGCGCATTGTGGACAGTAAAAGTGTCCGCAAGGCGTTTCGAGACGGCCAGTCAATGAGAGGAGTTCTTCGGTGCAAACAATGCACGAGGGATTCTGTGGCACTTGGGACCCTGCATCAAACGGGTCTTCTAGAATGTTGCTGAATTGGCTCAAAGGGCTGGGCGGAAGTTCCCTAGTTTCCAAATGAAACGAACGGATGGGTTAAATGGAATGTCCTCTAGCGCCCTTGGATATTCGACATACCTATCATCGCGATTTCCTTGTCTAGACCAACTGGTCCGGGCATACCCAACGACCACGGGATCACTGCCAGCATTTCTAGTAAGGACTCAGTAACAATGGAAGCAATAATTGCTAACCTCGACGATCCCGCAACCGGCAGTCCTCCGTGTAAGGTCTCATCGACTCCATCAATATCACTCACCCCATCAAGGCTATCATACGTCTGCGAAGCCATAACGTCATTCGCAGTCATCACGATGAGCCTCAACAAATCCACACTCCCCTCATCATCCCCTTCACCCACAGCCGCTCTCTCGTCCTGGTCCTCAATCAAGCTCCTCGCGAACCGAGCATCACTAATCATCCTCAACATATCCTCAAGATCATCCAACTGTGCGCGGAGAGCAAGATTCATACTATCATCCCCATTAAACCCGCCAACTCTGACTGGAGGCGCTCGGGACGATCCTGGAGCAGACCGAACTCCACCAGTAGTGGCTGTTGAGGTGCTGTGGAGGAATACTCTAAGTTCGTTAAGAGCACGTTCGGCAGCAAGGATGCCTTCGTGCTCAGTAGTGAAGGCGAAGGGATCCATTCGGGTGTATATAAGCACCTGGGTGGGCACGCGGATAATGGTGGGATAGCATGATCTACAGCTTTTGAGGTGTATATATATATATGTGTCGTGAGCTTGACATTAGCCGCTCAGTGAGGTCCACCTGCTCAACATGAGGTAAGTGACCGTCGAGCAAGTTCCGGAAGGTGATGGGGGCGTGAAGTTCTTTCCGGATTATACATCAGCGTTTCGACGCTATTCGCAACGAGGTGAAGGCCGATCAGAGTCCGTTGTCCGCGAGACGAGCCTCTATTGGAGTCGGAAAGCGCACGAAGATCATAAGTAATGCTGTTATACAAGGCAGAAACATAATGCGATCGAGTCCATCCAGTGAAACACGCAGCACCGCAAGTTCGTCAGTTCCCAAAGACGCCATGCCCACACTTCGTGGCTGATCCAGCACCACATCGGTAGCAAAACTCATAGCCACACAAACAAGTCATATGCAAGCACCCTTGCGTCCTTTCTACCACCCGACGGCACTTCCCGCACCGTTGCCACCCTTTCTCCTTCACCAGTGCCTCGAATCGAATCGTATTCATGTTATCCTCGCCACACTTGCTCCCAGGATGTGTAAACTCTTTGCACTTGATACATATCCACGATGAACAAGCAGGGCACTTCATCCTTCCCTTCAGGTACAGATACGAAGCAATCTTGCCGACCTTGATAAACTGTTTACACCCGGCCTTCGGACAATAGATCCTTCGTTCAACTGGAGTGTTGTATTCCTTTTCCCTCTGAAGGAAATCGGAGTACTGTGATGCAGAGAGTACGTGTCGTACTGCATCGTTGGGAATTGACACGTTGCAGCATCGAAGGGGATGAAGGGACTCCTGCGTCATGTAGGAGTTGATTAAATTACCCCCGCACTCCTGGCAGTACGCGTGCCCGCACGGTGCTTTGAGCTGTGCCGCGAAGAGATACAGCTTATCGTAGCAGGCGGTACAAGTGCCCTTCCAGGCCATGGAACCTTCCGTGATACCCGAGGCTGATGTTGCTTGTGTCGACATAGCCAGAGGTCTTGGGGAAGTAATGAGAGAATTCCTGCCGAAATGTTAGCGATCGAAGCTTCGAAACTAATATACGTGATCTTGACCTGAACAAGTTGGGTCCTCCGATCCCTCTGCGCGGTTGAGAGCTTTCAGCTCTAGGCGAGTAATCAGGGGGAGGAAGAAGAAGCGTTAGCCTACTTGGGCTAGCCCTAAGCAAAACAAGTATGGGTTTCAACAGTGAAGTTTCAACACTGTCGACAATAAGCCTTTTACTCACGCCGGGGTAGGAGGTCTGGGAAACCTCAATGGATCCATAACAAGCGGAGGACCATCAATAGCCTCAAGATCATCGCTAGTGGCCCTTCATAATAAGTATACCTCTATCAGCGACATGAGGCGTTGTTTAGGGAACGATGCAATCTACCTCACGGCATTCACCGACGCTGTATCAGAGTCCTCTGGGGCTTCCGGTTCCACTGAGGAACTTGAAGTGCTCGATGGGCTGTTCGACCGGGTCCGATTCGACCATGGCTCGGTCACCCAGCTGCGACTTTGGAATGTCAAGAAATTTTCCAAGTTATGATAGCAAGGTGCTCACCCAGAGATAGATTCAGAATCCTCAACAAGTGTGACCGGCCTGTCTTTAGGTCAGAGACACCATATCTGAGCGAAGAATTTTGGCAATTCTCACCAACTAGTATCCTTAGGGGAGAGCACTTCGGAAATAGGGGGGATTTCGTCCTTTGCACGCACGCGTATAGCAGCAGGTTCTTCAGCGATTTCAATGATTCTTGCATTTGCGCCATCCAATTCAATACCATTCGCTTATTTCCGAGAGAACCAAAGACCCCACCTGCTTGTAGACGCTCTGGCGGTACTCTCGGCGCCATTTACGTGTGCGTTATCACCATCAGAAGGCCTGGCGGTCGAAACACCAGTTGGAGACGGCAGGGAAGGAGGGGGACGATTTATGGAGTGCCCACTAGGCGAGATCAGTGCGTTTTCCGGGCGAGTGAAATGATTTAAAGTGTAAATTATACCTTAACTCCTCATCGCTTTGGTCTGATTCAAAGAGAGGTGGGACGAAAGGTTCCGCATGCAAATGGGGTAGTGTATCGTCTCGGCTCTTTCCGGCGCGTTGTCTGCTGCATTGAGAATATAAACAAGCTTGTAACCATTGCATGGCTTGCCTTACCTCAATACGTCGAGCAGTCGAGAGATTCTCCTAGCCAAGGATGAGAGAGGTCACTAGTTAGGAACGCAATTTGCGCTCACTCGTTACTAGGCACATCACTTTGGCGGGCTTCGGTGGAGGATGATGGGTCTGCGTTCACGACTCGCAGTTTACCTTTGCCTCTATCTTCTGTGGGTGCCAAGGTTTTGGAACTATTGACGTGATTGTATACGGGCAGTGGTAAGCCTTCTTTGCGACATATGTTAGTATATTACTCACTTAGTTACTTCTTTTTTGCTGGGTCTCCAGTTTCTGTCAGATGAGGGCTCTATATCGGTTATGCTCTGAGCATGCCTGAGGGCGTGATTCCGTCTATTGTGTGTAAGATCGAGGTAAGCCTAGATTCTCTTTAGGGCGGAAGATATGGTAGATCTTGCCTTAGTGTCAAAGGTTGGGCTGAAGAATCATTCGGGTAACGGAGGGAAGAAAGCATGAATCCTCCCTGGGAACTTGCAGCTGGAGGCCCAGGAGTCAGGCTTTTGGCAATGTTAAGCGGTTCCGTAGCGCGCCCTATCCTAGTGCCTGCTGTGCTCGGTGAAGGGGTCGTTGCGTTTGAGTTCATGGCGCCGCGAGCGGTGGAGACGATGAATTGTAATGTGTCGAGAGTAGTATCGCTCGGGCCTCGAAGAATTGTTCCCTGTTCCGAGAGACTGCGAGCATAGCGGCGGTCAGTGACTACCCTCAACATGTCCTCCAGATTCTCGAGCTGAAACTGAAGCGCATATCTTTTATCGCCGGCCTTCCCCCGTGTCCTCTTTCGCAGGAAGAGGCGCAAGTCGTCCAGGGCCTGTTGTGCATCTGCTATGCCTTCCTCCTCGTTTCTTGGAAGCAGACGCATGGGATTCGTGAATGGAGAGTGATGCTCTACAGCATGTAATGAACCATGGGCTAGTTGCACGCCTACCTCACGGCGTCTGGGTGTCACAGATTACGCTGCTTAATTAGGCCTATCACTTCTCCTCAACGCAATCTTGGCGGCAACTGCTAACGATCGATCACAACGATGTAGCACTGATATTTCCCGGCAGGAAATGTATGCCCCGCACTCAGCCAACAAACAGGCTCACGCTGGAGCGTTCCTCTTTACTTGAGGGATGGTTCAAAAGTGGGCGTAATAACTAGGCATGTATATGACCACGAGCGCCTATGACCCCGCATAAGGCAAGAGGTCACCCGGACGGGGTCAGCCCTGAGGTCTTGGAGCACTGCGTTATGTGAAGTCACACGGAACCCTCCCTTCTATTCCTTGTCTGTCAAACCCCTTTCCCAGCGTTACGCCCATCCAAGTCGTTGGTCCCCCGTCATGACGCCCTCAAGACTCAACGACCGAATATATTTAAATTACGGAATTTTGCAGAGGGTCTGGTCTCGGATCACCTACTCAGCCTTTAACTGCACGAGTACCGTCAGCCCCTTTTGCGACATCAGCAGAGCTCCTGAAACCAAGACATGGGCCGGACAACACGAGAGATACGCCTGCCGTTTAGCGCCCCTATGATGACAGGGCGTGATCGCGTTTGCCTGTGTGAGACTTGCCGGAGTCACCACAGTAATAACAAGGCGCTTAAGTGCATCAAAAGATCATACGCGAACTCGCACCACTTCTTTTCCAGGATATTTCCATTTTATGCTGGACTACCAGTCCTCCGCCTTGGCAAGCCCCCAAACTCGAAATCTGTCGCAATGTAGCAGATGTTGGAGATTTCTGTCCTATCACTGACCCCAGATCCAGTGCGGATTTCGGTGTGGAATGTGTAACCTCCCATCGGCGACGCTATCGCAATTCGATCCCGAAACAACCTGAGGATGACCATGAGCCCAAAACTCAGATTCAGAGATGATAATTTTAATAAAACACTTCATTTAACGCTGTAAGATTTGTGGAAATGTTGAATGAGATCAAGGCGATGTATCAAGTGTTTAGCGCAGAATAGGCGAAACGAAATAATGCGTCCAAAGGCAACAAAAAGGGTGTGATATGAATCGCATCTGAGGGGATAACGCTACACAGTTCCCTGAAGAATCGTGCTTACCGCACTGGAAACGTCTCCGCAGAACATCAATGGCCGCACATCCCCGGTCCAGTGTATTTGGCACCGCAGCGATAGCAGAATTCATAACCGCAAAGACAGATCATGTGCAGACAACCATCAATCCTTTCCACGATGCGGTGGCAGTTCGAACACGTCTGCCATTCCTTTTCCTTGGCAAGCTGTTGGAGGCGGGCGGTGTTCTTGTTCACTTCACATCCCTCGCCCGGATGAGCGAATTCTTTACACAAGGAGCAAACCAAAGATAAGCAAGCGGGGCAACGAGTTGTGCCTGTTGCAGCCGATAATGCAGGTTTGATGAAGTGATTACAATCCTTTCGCGGGCAGTAGATCCGTTTTTGGAAGGGTGTGTTATACTCTTCGAGTTTGTCTCGGAAGAGAGTTAGTTCGTCCATGCAGACAAGCACATTTTCAAGTTCGGAAGACGGGATCGAGGTTTTGCAGCAACGAAGTGGATGAAGAGACTCGTCATTGCAATATGCTCTTACGAGGTCCACGGTGCAACTCCCGCAATATAAGTGCCCACATGGCGCTTCTAAGCAGTCTTGCGGTGCGCTAAGGTCGCCGCAAGCAAGACAGGGCTCTGCATGCATTCCATAAGTTATCGCGGTTGGTGACTGCGGGGGTGAAATAGTGCTGTAAGCAGGGGAAAGTGCGCTTGGTGACTGTGGGGATAAAGAATTGGCGTAAACCGGGGAAGGCGCCATGGACGGATACCAATCTTCGCTCGTGTCAGATTCCTCTGCACTAGATCGTGTTGTGAGGTTGGTCGACAGATATGCTGGCCCCTTAGGCTTCGGGTGAAAAATAGCAGGTTTTGGGCTTGGGGACTGCGTTGGAAGGGGGTACAATTGCGGACTCGGAGACCGCGTTGCGAACCAAAATTCTGGACTGGAAGACTGTGTCGCAGTTTGCCATCGAAGCTCTGGGCTCTGAGACCGTGTCTCTGGCCGAAAGTCCGGGCTTAGGGATCGCGGAGTTGCAATGTTCGAAGGAGGGCTGGACCATCGTGAGCTTAAAGACTAAAACGATAATTAATGTTGTTGGATTCTCACCTCTGTTCGAGGCTATCGTCATGAAATAGCAGGATCCTGTCCTCCCCGTCTTCCGATCCAAGATCGGATGTCTCGGTAGCAGTGAGTCCCGAAGTCATGTTCAGCTGCGCTTGGGAAGAGGTCTGTCGAGTGCTATGTCCGTCGCCGGATAGGGTGTTGGATGGTCTGGAGAAAAGGATCGGATATGAAATCTCCTCACCTTGGAGACCATTTGGAAAGATTTGAAGAGATGGATATTGTTGGACCCACGACTCTACTCTTATTAGTCGATTGTGTTGCATGTGACGACCCTATTCCTTGGGCACTTCCGGTTCCGACTCTATTTGTTGCGCAAGGTCAGGAGCGATGCAAACAAATAGGGATGAAGTCCTCACCGTCTAGCAGCAATTCCCGGAGAATAGGACGTTTGCTGTCTACCTTTACCTCTGGCAAGTTGTGGCTACTTCAGTATTTGCCAGGGATTAAGCTCAGCCTCGCTCACTTTGATGAAGTTGTAGGAGTCTGACTGAGTCCCAATCCTGTAGATTTAGCTGCCAAGGTCGGCAAGAATTGCAGTGGATCTGGGGTATGTCTCATGTTGACCCTGAGTCCAAATCTGAGTCCAACGTCAACGGAAACGCTACCAGGCATCCTTACTCTTCGGCGATGAAGGGACCCTCATCTGGCAAGTCGGCATAGGAGACTGGGGAGCTCGACCTGTATCCACTCAGTACGTGTGGTCTCATGGGGTTAAGGGCGGAATTCACCTTGAACTTGGCTCAGGTTCTCGCCATTCACCAGCAAGAAATTCATCAAGAGCTTGGGCGTCATAACCAGAAGCTCCAGACGGAAAGATAGACATGAACTGCATCATCTTTTGCGACGTAGTCACAATGAAGTTTAAAAGCTCGAGATTCGCATCTTCCCCCTGGGGAGGGGCCCCACCTCCTGCAAGGCTACGAGCGAAACGAGCATCCGTGATCACTCTCAACATATCCTCCAGGTTCTCGAGTTGAAACCGAACAGCGAAGTCCTTGTCGCCTGATGCGCTCCACGAGGCTGCTGAAGTCCCCGCCCTTCTTCGCAAAAAGGTGCGGACGTCATCAATAGCTTGTAGAGCGGCCTGAATACCGTCTTCCTCGTTATTGAATAGAAGATAGGACATGATAGGAGGTGGTGTGAGGAGACGGACGATGGGTAGCGGCAGGGACCTCGTCGAATGTCTGATCAACCCAAAGTCGTAATGCTGTTCCATCCACTTCGATAAGGAACACGCTGCTTTTAGGTCATGCCATGCCGGTGGCTCGTGTGTCGGGTCACACTGTCTATTGTTGATGGTACAGAAATAAAAGGCATACCTATTTGAATCAGTAGCCGCGTTCAAAATAGGCTGTAGCTGTAGCTGTAGCCGTAGCAGGTTCTGTAGCACGCTTACTAACATAAATTTGTAATCGCTATTTTGGAACTCAGCTGACAGCTCATGTCTGGCCTTTGTCTGGCTGATGTCCCCTCGGGGATTTCCGAAACCCCAGCATAGGGGTCCAGTTTTGCTCTATATGCCTTGGTTTTATTTAAAAGAATCACCAACACAAATCCGAACAAAAAGTCTTGCTGAGGGTACCAATGATTTTGAATGTGAAAGGATCATATTGAGTGTGAAACACAATTATCATGTATTTAAAACCCATGATACCCTCTAAGGGGACATCTTTCATCTGGATCTGTGGCCGGTGAATAAATCAGATAGGTATATTTCTCCGCTAACTGCCACCGCTCCAGCAAAACTACACCCTATGCTAAGACTCCGGAAATCCCCGAGGGGACATCAGCCGGACATCAGCTGTCAGCTGAGTTCCAAAACCTTGATTACAAATTTATCTTAGTAAGCATGCTACAGCTACAGCCTATTTTGAATGCGGCTAGTTGTTCCCAAGCTTAAAGCGCTGGCTGAGGGCTCCTCGAAAGTTGAGATACTGCTGAAAGATCTCTCGTGCCGTAGACACTATGGGGTAGAATTTATTTGACCAGTCGTGCTTGTGACGAATCTTCGATGTTTTAACCATGCTGAAATCTTGAGCTATGTTGAAGACCCTGAGGCGAGAGCATGATATAGTAGGCTAAACGAGAAACAAGAAAGTATAAATAATTCACCAAGCTTCCCGAAGAGCTTGGGGTTAGTCAGCGATGCTGCGCAAACATCGAGGGATAGTGCGCGGCGAGCTTTGGGGTACTTCCAGGTCCCCCAACTGGTGAAACGACTCAAGTGCACCATGATGCTCTACAACATGAGGCATACCGGCTGGCGAAGGGAACCGTATTGTTATAAATCTTTGAACGTGAAGAGAGAATTAATCATATCAATCTCGTTAATTCATAGCAACATTTGGGGCCAAGTTCGGTGGCCTTCCGGATTGACGATTCAAAGACGACAGGAGGTTTGATGAGCTTGTTACAATTTCGATATAGGCAATCAATGTGATCCTTGGAAGGGGTGTTTTGCCCTTCATTTTCATCCCGGAAGGAATCTAGCGGACGGGAACTGAGGTGTTTCCGTTGGGATTCCACATGTTTTTCTCCTTTGCGACAGGTATAGGACTCATGCTATAAGAAGATATTTGCGAATGTCTCTAATCTCATAATGAGGTTGCAGCGTTGAAAAATGAAATCAAATAATGCGGTCAAGTCCTATCCTACACATATGCGAATGCACCATCCAAGTCCACGCTAAAAAAAAACTCGAAACAATAAACATCAAAGACCAAAGAAAAGGATCTAAAAGCAAACGGTGGTAGCAACGCCCACTTGGACCGGCGTATGAACAATCATCAGGTGACAACAAGAGAGACAAAAAATAAAACAGTTCGGGGAAGAAGAGCCTGTCATTGATATCCGACGGCGCAAGGGTAATAAAACAAAAGGAATTTGTACAAATGATAAACAATCAATGGGGATCGCGAGTTCCTCCTCGAACGAGTGAAGAAAGTCGCAATATTAGCTCACGCATTGTGAGAGTCCGGTGCAAAGACCGTGCATCACTTCTAGAGATGCTCGATTGTCCGGACATCAACGTGAAGAATGATTCAGAGAAGGCGAAGAGTGTGTGTAGGCAGGGTATAGATTAGTGTGATACGGTCTCTGGTATGCTTCTTGATCGACATTATCCACAAGGGCAAAAAAAGCTTCAACCTGTAATTAGAGGAATGAATAAGCCAGTAGTTCACAAAGGTAAAACGAAAGCACTTACCCCCTTTGGCGGATTAGGCGATGATACAGAGTCCAGTGATTGGGCACCTCATCCTCTCGCGGTCAACAAGGTCGAGGGTAGCCAAGTCATCAAGTTCTCCAGCCCGTGGAGAGTGAGACTGGGAGCTCGTGTGAGTTAGAGATGTCTGTGCATATGTACATGCCAAATCTCCTTCCTCGGTTTCCGTTGAAGGACAAGGGGCGGGGGACGTAGAGTAGAGGATGGACGTGAGGGACGTGAGGTACTCGAATGCATCCATGATTATCTCGTTCTTGTTCTTTCGTGAGATGTCGTTGAGGGAGAACGAAGGTGAGGAAGCGAGGAGAGACGAACGCGCCTTCAAACTTGGAGAAAAAAAGAAAGAAAAGAACGTCTGCGGTTGGACAAATGAATGTGGTTTTATAGGTCCCCAGGACTGTGGCGGTCAGAGCGATTTGAAATTCGCTCAAACCCAGAAGCCCACAACAGATAACACAGATCGTAGAGGCGCGGGCACAAGGTGAAGACAAAACGTAAGAGGCAAGTTTCTTCTAAAAGGTCCAGGAGGTCATTTGAACGTAGGGCCAAGTTCCCTCGGTTTTTTCAGGTAAGTCGAGAAACAATTAGCAAGATATCGATGACGATGAGAACAATTAGGATGGCCCAGGGACGAATTGCCGGGTATAGCATTAATCGCGACGGGGTTCTTGAGACGCTGTGAGTCGGACTATTGTTTTCGGAAACGATAGATGATCCGCTAGTATTTTAGTTCGCCGAGGGATTGTGAGGTTGTATTACGAGGTTCTATAGCGTGACTCGACGAAGTGGAATGGAGAGGAATTCATCAAGATTTGGTTAGACAATTGAAGTGGGGTTCCTGAGTTAGCAACCCCTGTAGAGCTGTGCAAGTACAGCTGCTGTAGTCACTCGTAGATATCTGTGTCGAAAGACGGTGCTCGTCGAAACCGTGAACGGTTGGGAGCACAGCGCTATTGTGGTCGAAGCATGTCGAGAGACACGTGAGCGGTCCAATAAACAAAGCCAAGCAAGGTGTCAAGCAAGATTACAGTTCCGGGCATCCCGGACCGTCAGTTGTTCGGCTTTCATCGTCGGCCAAGTTCTGAGTCTGAAAAGTTGGACAATTACCTTGTTATTTTGGATTATCTACTTCCCCACTTGGGATTGTATGTCTACGTGGGCATATAATTCTCCTCAACAACTACGCTGGGGGCGTTTTCAGCCAACAACCTACTGCTAAGACGACTCGATTTACGGCATAAGAAGCTCTTCACTTCGCAGCTCCAGGTTCCCGACAGTGTACCCTGGCGATTAAACGCCTTTTGTCTGGCTACAATAACCGGGTTCATCTGGAGATATAAGCCGAGTGGGGATGTACTCATACTTCATTACCGCGACCTTCTGAGGCTTGGAAGTTGGTACTGTAGGGGGTTCATGAAGGCTTCAAGTCCTGGTTGAACGTTTATCAAGGGTTTCGGGAATTTAACTTCAAGTGATTTCATGATTCTTAGATTTCTAGGGCTTAGGGTGTTCTAGTATCTCCAGCGCGAGAGAGTTTCCTGTAGCTCCGGGTCTCGACCAAGTGCCCTGTACCGATGATGATAGTCAAACGTTTGGTCGTCGTTTAGGTTACACCGTGGGTTGGTTCATGAGGCACTGGTTCCCTTGAGTGTCACCGGACATCGCTTTGTATCGCCTACGCCGTCTCTCGATTGTTGTAAGCGAGAGTGGAGTCGTCAACCCAGCTTTCCTAGGAATGATATAATGGCACCCATGTTCACCATCGTAACTGCCTTCCGGCACACCCAATGTCACCGATCGTGATCTGGCATGACGAGTTTGTGTCTATATTTGCAGACTAATTCCGAGGCCTGTGAGAGGCTGAGTTGGTAAAACATTGAGCCCGATGATGCCTTTGAGCTTAAATTTGACTAACCCTAGTCAAATGTTTAACCCCGTATCACTCGGCGAGTGTTTCCACGCCCTCTTTTCTTCAAAGCGCCTCGGTGACATTAGGAAGAACAAGACCTATTTGTCGTGCGAGGCGTTAATCTGAAGGCTTTTTTGTCTCTTTCCAATGTTGAGCCGCCTTGCCACTAATCTCCTCTGCTCCACAGGTGTTTTCGGAAAGCCCAAAGCCCAATCTTTGCTCCAAGGTTCCTAAATCCTGGTTAGTGAGTCTTGCTGGTGCGCTTATGAGACTGTTTGGAGCTCGATTAGCTTTGGTTGAGGTCGTCGAAATAGCTTCCGGCTGTAAACATTTACATCAGAACCGGTTCCGAGGAGCTGGGTGGCACCAATGAACGCGCGTCTTCTTTTGCGGAGGTGTTAGATCGTGCGTAGACTGTCAGATATTTTTTATTTGGCTGTAACGTACCCTTGGTGTGCTTGTATGAGGAAGGTTGCCTTTGTAGCTTCCATGCATGGGTCAGGGCACCCTGGTTTACGCCATACGGGATGTGCTGAGTCCCCAGAATCTTCATGGACATTCCCGAGACCGTGTTTTGGTCTGCAGGAAGGTAAGTGATGTTCCACGGTTGTCCCACTTGTTCCGCGTCATGCA
The DNA here is from genome assembly GCA_018524725.1 of Podaxis mareebaensis. Taxonomy (NCBI): domain Eukaryota; kingdom Fungi; phylum Basidiomycota; class Agaricomycetes; order Agaricales; family Agaricaceae; genus Podaxis; species Podaxis mareebaensis. Next base: position 131,336 of record JAEUWP010000252.1, on the reverse strand, counting down.
TCGTTTTCTTTTTACTCTACAATTTGTAACGCGGTGCTAATTGTTATCCTGTTGCTAATTAGACTGGTTGTTCCTGCGAGCGAATGGGGATTTTCGCCTAAGGCCAGGTGCAAATGGGGGTTTCGTGAGTGGGGGTACGTCGTCAAACCAGCGGGCGCGTCGTGCATCATGTGAGGTGGCACCTTGAGTAAGTGAAACGTCGGTTCGAATTGTAGCGATATGGTATCATCCTTTCAATTAACCACCCGGACGAGCAGTCGTCCCCAGATCAAGATCCCCGGGGTATACGGAGAGGTGAGAAAGAGCTTGAGAGATGAACACCTTATGGCCTGGAATGCGACGGCGTTTCTACCAGCTGCGTCCTGGCCGGATTGTTGATCTCTACCTTCCTGCAATGGCAGGTGGGCCCAGAAGATGAGATCCCGGAATACCTCGGACCGCCGGAACGGAAGGAGTGTGACAGAGAGTCATATGACCGTGACCGACCCCGAAAATGTTGGGACCGGCGGGTGTGAGGGCAGCAGACGACGACACGATGCGGCCAACTCTTTCTCTCCTCAAGTCTGGACGCTCGGCATGGAAAGGTATGTAGAGTAGGCACTTGAACGCATGTGGGGCTAACTGTAGTCGAAATTAGGTCCATTCTTTGTGGCATTCCCGAACTTGAGAGACGCTCTCATTAACCATGTGCCTATACAGACCAAGGCGAGGTCATGCACCATTCTTCCTAGCTTCGTTGGGTGAGTGGAAACGTGGTTTGGGTAAGGATGTGGTCGGCTGAGGAGAGCGCAGCGTTAAGTTTATGGTGCACAATGGGAAGGATTACGTTCCGGTGACAGTGACACAGGATATGGTAGGGCACAAGCTCGGGGAGTTTTCGCATACGAAGAAGAGGTTTACCTACAAGTGAGTGGCTGCCGTTGTTGAGGGGAGTGTGTGATTCTGACGGGGTCGCAGGGCAACCAAGAACCGGTAGAGTCTGTACGAGGATTACAGTATATCACCATTGCATTAGACTTTGACCTAATATCTACTTCTCGCGTCAAGCAATTCTCCGACGGTTGATACTAGAAGCCACATGGCAGGAGATGACAGGCAGCCTCCTGAGATGCTGTCAGGAGGCGATCGGTTGACGAAGAGAATTCGCTCAGCCCAGGTGGTTTGGAAGGAGAGCAAGACAGAATAAGGCTAGCTGAAAGACGAATATTTACTGAATGATACCAACCTGGAGAGTGCCTGGGAGCACAATAAAGGGTGTGATTTTGGTGGTCTCCTTAGTGATGAAGGGCGGATAGATCCGAGGTGGCAGTGGATGCCCAAACACGAAATCTCGTCGACCAACCCTCCCATCCCACACTCTTTCCACCGTCCTCGACGTCCCCCACACCCTTGACGTCGTCCACCACCGTTTACATTCCCAGCCGCTCACCCTGCTGACTAATCCCCCCCTGTGCTTGGGCCTAGCCGATATCGCACCTGGCAACCTCAAGCCGCCCACCCATCAGCCATCCACTCCCATCGTCTGCGTTTCTCCCCAGACCAGATGTCTCATTACCAGGTTACCACTGCTTCTCTTACTCCCACCCGTCCAGCACCTCAACCACAGTCACAGCGCCGCGGTACTAACGATGGCCCATTGTCTGCCAATAACGCACTAGCCAACTCGGGCTACAGTTCCACTTTTACTGGCTCAAACTCCCCCTCAGTCTCGTCATACAACTATACCTATACTGGCATTGGAGGAGCTCCCACCCGTGGAAATTCGGGTGACGACTTTTCTGGGTCGCAGGTCATCAGGAGTGGGATTGTGAATATCAAAGAAGATGGGTTCGCGAGTTGGTTGTGGAAAACCAAGTGGCTCGTCCTCCGGGATTCTTCTTTGACAATACATAAAAATGAGGTGTGTGATGCGATTCCAATTGTGCGGTCATGTTTGAGCTTATCAGAGGCGCGCGCTTTTTGGATGTAGACGTCGCCGCAACAAGCTGTCATCATGCTCCGTGACATTTCGAACATTGAGCGCACGGATTTGAAGCCGTATTGTTTATTCTTGGAGACAAAGGATAAGAAGTATTGGCTCTCGCTCAAGAATGATGAAGAGGTCTATGGATGGCAAGATGATATCTATCAACGGAGTCCCCTTATGGGTGTTAGCAACCCCACAAACTTCGTTCATCAGGTTCATGTTGGCTTTGATGCTGTCACTGGCCACTTTACGGTGCGTCGTTGTCGTTGCCAGTTTATACTTTTTTGATCCCGAAGGTGCTAAAATGTTATCAATGGTACTCATAGGGTTTGCCAGAGCAATGGCACAAACTGCTGACGAATTCGGCAATCACGCAAGAGGACTATGCGAAAAACCCACAAGCCGTTCTCGATGTCCTTGAATTCTACACAGATCACCAGAAACGCGAGATGGACGAACTTGGTATGGGTAAGCCAGCCTCTATATACCCTTCTCTTACTTACTCAACTTTACAACGTCTCTTCGAAAGGTCCCCCAGCTCGCTTCAACGCCGGAACAGGTCTCGGTGGACTCGCTAGCAAACCTATCGTATCTTCCATCGTCGACCGACCGGGAATCAAACGACAAGATACCGCCCCTCCCGGCCTTGCATCCATCGAAACGGACAACTTACCAAGCGCAGCTCGAGCAGCGGCTGACCATGTAAACGGGTCACATGTCGCTGCGATTCAATCCGCTGGTGCAGGTACGGGTACAAGTTCCCCTGCGGCGGGGAGGTCTCCGTTACCGATTACACCTGCGACAAGTACGACACCTGCACCTCAGGCTTCACGTGTTGCACCTGCGCGACCACTGATATCTGCTACACGTCAAGCACCACCTGCTCCTGGATCTGGTGCTGGTGCGCAGAAGGATGTTGTTACGCCTTCGCCGGATGTGTTGAGAGCGCGTGCGAAAGCTCAGGGACCTCCTGCGCCGAATTCGTTGGCGTTGCCTGCGAGGGATGATTCGTTGCAGAGACAGCCGTCGAAAGAGAAACAGAGTTTGGAGTTGCAACAACAGCAACAGCAACAGCAGCGCCAGCAGATGCAGGCAGAGATTCAGAGGAAGGAGAAGGAGGATGCTGCGAGGAAGGAGGAGATGTTGAAGAAGGAGGAACAGAGGAGGGAGGAGATTGTTAGGCAGAGGGAGGAAGAGAGGAAGGCGCAGCAACAGCAGCAACAGCAACAGCGGCAGCAGGAGAGGGAGAAGGAACGTGAAAGGGAGAAGGAGAGGGAGAAGGAGGATGGCGTTGTGAGGCCGCCGATCGTCCAAGCGAGCAAGTCTACACCTGCAGTTACAAATGCGGGAACGGTGCAGCCGTTGCAGCCGACGAAGAAGGTGCAGATTCAACAGCAGGAGAAGCCGAAGCCTGCGGGTGTTAGTGATGCTGAAGCGGCGCTGACCAAGGCAAAGCCGAAGGAGAAGGAGAAGAGGATTAGTACGATGACGGAGGTGCAGATTATGGAGAAGTTGAGGTCGGTTGTATCGGACCAGGATCCGAAGTTGTTGTATAGCAAGATTAAGAAGGTTGGCCAGGGGTAGGTATTTGTTCGGTTTCTGGGATACGAGGATGTGGCTGATTGGTATATTTTGTTTGTTAGTGCGTCCGGACATGTGTATGTCGCTAAGGCGCTTGCTACTGGGAAGAAGGTTGCGATTAAGGAGATGGATCTTGCGCATCAGCCGAGGAAGGAGTTGATCGTGAATGAGATCTTAGTGATGAAGGAATCGCAGCATCCGAATATTGTCAACTTTTTGGAGTCGTATCTAGTGAAGAGCACGGAACTATGGGTCGTGATGGAGTATATGGAGGGAGGTGCGTTGACGGATATTATTGAAAATAATACGTTGGAGGAGGATCAGATCTCGAGCATCTGTTTTGAAGTAGGTGTTTGGTTCTTCGGTGGCGAAATTTGGGTGCTAACAGCATCATTTGACAGACATGTAAAGGGTTGGGACATCTGCATAGCCAAAGTATCATCCACCGTGACATCAAATCTGACAATGTCCTCCTCGACGCTCAAGGTCGCGTCAAGATCAGTATGTCCGCTAGTCTATCTGATTGAAGTTTAGCTCACCTTGTCGTGATAGCCGATTTTGGCTTTTGCGCCAAGCTAACCGACCAAAAATCTAAACGCGCAACGATGGTTGGCACGCCGTACTGGATGGCACCTGAAGTCGTCAAACAAAAAGAGTATGGTGCCAAAGTCGACATTTGGTCCCTCGGTATCATGGCGATCGAGATGATCGAGAACGAGCCCCCGTACTTGGATGAGGAACCGTTGAAGGCGCTATATTTGATTGCGACAAATGGAACGCCGACGTTGAAGAAGCCCGAAGCATTGAGCAGGGAGCTCAAGAGCTTTTTGGCAGTGTGTCTTTGTGTGGATGTTGCCAGTCGGGCTACGGCCAGCGAATTGCTCGAGGTAAGTTGTCGGTGATGTTGGTGGGTGAAGAGCGCCTGCTGATCAATGTTTCACACTGCAGCACGAATTTTTGAAGAAGGCTTGCGCATTGTCAGGGCTTGCGCCGTTGTTGCGGTTCAGGAACAACAAGCAATCATCATGAGCTGATTTTGTGTCGATCAGAGCTTCACGGACAACTTCTTGGCTAGGTTGAATGAGAGAGTAATGTAGGGGGAGTCGTGTATTTGTAGTTTACCCTTTTCACCGTTTACTTGTTAGCTAGGCTTCTGATTTGATTCCTGTTCGATGAGCATCTTTTGGAGATTTGTATTTGGTTATGGAATTTATGTTCACGTGGGATGATGTCGATGATAAATCGATTTAAAGAGAGTTGGCCGGTCAACTTAGCCAATTGCCTTTCATGCCCGTTGGCCTCTGATGCATGCTCAGCCTCTCCCGCTTCAACGTCCTCCGCTGAATATCAACCCCTACAGGTCCTCTGGGATGGCCAATCTGACCGCCTTTGGGGGCTCTGCCACCACCACCGCTGGCAATGGAACTGGCAATAGTAGTGGTGGGATCGGCACGCCGTTTGGGAATGGTATGGGTATCAGTATCGGTAATGGCGGTGGTATCGGAGTTGGACTTGGGAACGCAACCGCGGCTACGTCGCGGACGATGTCGCCTGTCTCCCCGGCGATTGGGACGCTGCAATTTAGGGGCACGCCAACCCTTGGTAGTCCTGGTCTTGGTCCTGGTTCTAGCAACATTTCGGGTTTCGGCGCTTCTCCAGGTTCAGGTACGCCCCCCGTCCCATCCACTGGGATGAATCCGGGGCTTGGGTTTACTGCGGGGAGTAATGGGAGCGCGGCTGCGAACGGAGGAAGCGCCAGCAATGCTGTTTCTGGTTCTGGCACAGGTGCAGGGCCCGATCCAGTACATGCCTCTGTGTCGCATTTGCTCTCGAGGGCGCATTCGTTGCCTTGCTCGACTGCTGCTCAGGCCTTTGCACAGCTCGTCCAGCCCACTGCGAGGTTTCAGCTGGCTTTGGATGCGTTGTTGCCGTTGTTAGATACTGGCCGGTCCGTCGAGGTGAGTTTACTTATTTTGTTGGTGGATTGCCGGCCTGGTGCTCATGGGGCTGTTGATGAAGCTTGCACAGCGTATTCTGGTCTCGTTCATTCTCTACTCGCTCTATGCGCCCCATCCGATCACTATCAATCCGTTCAAAAGTGTCTTGTTCATTGCGTATGTTAAGGAGAGGGAGAAAGCGATCGAGATTACAAATGAAGGAGGCGTAAGTCCGAATGAGCAGCTGGTGTGGGTATTGTGGAAGATCTTGAAAGGTGATGGTAATGATGTGAGTTTACCATTTTATCCCCTTGTCCTGCCTTCCGGCGATTCCTTGTGATGCTGAACACGAAACTACTTTTTTGTTCCTTGTAGATCGGACCCTATTCCCCAAGCACTTTGGCACGCTCGCCCTTGCCACCCAAACTTAGAGCTGTTAATTTAGTCCTTGATGATGAATTGTATAATAGTACCACTGACTTGTGTGTCACCCTTCTTCCTTCTTCCTTCCATTCCCACTGATTCTTCGATTGCAGAGACGATGCTACCTATTCGTATTTCCAAAATCAACAAAACACTTACGGGCAGTCGGCCACCTCCGGCAATACCAACGGAAGCAGCAGTGCTTTATCCTCCGGAAACGCTGCAGCGATCAGCCCTGTCAACCGTTCGCCTATCACAATTGAGGATGACAGACGAAACGAGCGTATGGTACAGGGTGTGCGACTCTTGCTAGCCGCGCGGGAACGAGTCTTGACCCTCTCCGAGCAACGCGTACGTGATACGTTTTTCAGAAGATCCATGGCCCTGATTCCAATCGAAATCACATCTATCTAGGTCTTATTACCCCTAATTAACGACGTGACCGCTTCCCGGATCATCACTTCGCTCGACTTCACCCCCATCGTAGCACGCAACCCCGCAATCGCTCACCCGCTCTTTGTCGGGCTTCTGAACAACGCATCAGACGACAACAACAATGTCGTTTACTTCCTCGATGTGTTGCCATTCCTTCCACCCTCGCTTGCGAGTATGGATCTGATGGGTCGCCTGTTGCGCGACCAGACTTATATCAGGGTACCTGGGTACTCGACTGTTGCTGACTTAGTGAGGATGGAAGTGTTGGGGAGGTTTATTCATGAATGCATTAATTGGCTAGAGAGGGCTGAGAAGGAGGAGAAGGAAGGGTTGATTAGTGATGATCGATTTGCCAAGGGCGTGCAGAACGTGAGTCTGCTTCTTTCGCCGATTCAGCATTCGTGGCTGATAGGTCGTCAACCACCCGTTAGCTCTGCCGATTCTTCAACTCTCTCATCAAACTTCAAATCGTCGATCCCTCCTCTGACGCCGATTCTGCCGAAATGACACACTTCACGCTGCGGTACTCGCGCTTCGAAGACGCAAACGTGTTGTACCGTTCGTTGGCTCTGAGCAGGTATTGATTAAGATTAACTTATGTCTTTTCCAAAACCACCATGCTGTCCACTTTGCTTTCACTGTCTCTGTTGTTGTTGGATTCATTTTTATCCGGCTCCTTTTGAGACTATCTATGCCTCCCGTGTGGTAGGAAGTTGTTCTCTTCTTCCCTCGATTCGCTGAGTGTTTGTTTGTATGTCGTATTATACTGAATCGCTTTTCCCTATTTACGTACACAGCTTTGTCCCAGTTCTTTTACGTTGGATGTACATACATGTGTTTTCCTTTTCCCTCTTCCAGCTGCTATAATTATCATAGTCAGCATTGGTACATTATCGCTATGTCTTCGTCACTTGTATACATAGGAATGAAAATTGAAATTAAAAAAATGGCTATTATCACTTCGTTATCTGCGCGTTCCAAAAAAGCGAAAGCTAAGTAGGGCAATCGTAGGATAAACATTAAGAAGTTGTAACTAGAATACAATTATATCAAGAAATTGGTAGAAATTAGTGCACTACTTTTCCAGAGCCCTTTACGGCGTCGTTGATAGTGCAACATACTTAAGCAATGGGGATAGAGACAGGGACGTCACTCTCGACTTTGACACTGGTGTGATGTGGCTTATGTCCGCTCCCGACGGTGTCGATATCAGCTGGTTTGGTGGCGTCTCCATGGTGTGTGTGTGCTCGAGCATGAGTCGTAGTCGTAACATCGGGGTTGTGCTGCGACAAGGAAATCACGGGAAACATCAGTACACACGAAACGCTCTTGTGGCAATGAACAGGGTACGTACGACACCCTCATTAATATTCAACTGCTTTTCAAGGCTGTCTGCCAGCCCGTCAACTTCACGTGTGCATTGTCCAGTATGAAGCACGAGAGATCCAATTTCCTCTTGCGAAATGGCATCTCGCAGGGCTCCGCCGCGTTGCAAGAAGTGTTCGATGGGAACTGGAGCGTGAATTTGTGGTTGATGGACGACAGGTGCTTCATGTGTGACTTCGTGGATGGGGATTGTAGTGCGGATGCGTCGGCGGTCGATGGCTGTGTGGCGTGAGGGGGCGAGAATGAGTATTTGTTATGAGGGAAAAGAATGAAATGTGTAGACGTACTTTCTTTCTCGATGATGGGTTGGATAACGTGGTGGACGTGGTGGTGAGTGTGTTCCGAAACGGTAGTACCCTTGTCGATGACAGTACGCTCTTTCGAGGAGTGGGTCTACGGTGACACTGAGACATTGTAGCTAGGAGGAACGGATTTGAGATACATACCAGTGTATCATGCTGTTGACGGACTTGGTCGTCGAATAGGGTGTTATCATCAACCTTGTTCGCGTGGATCTCTCGGATGTTAGTCGTTGGTTGAATCTACAAGAACCACAGGATGGTCAATTATGGTCCTTGGGAGGAAAGAAAATGAACATACGTGGTCGCTAATTTCTTCGGCCAAGACCTCGGATGCAATAACCGGTTGAATATGATACTGGACGTGATGGACTGGAAGGAAATATGAGATACTCTGAAAGAGCGTAAGCAATCGGGAGACTTACTGTGGCGGTCGCGTTCCCTCACGCGCTGGATCTCCTCGGTCTCGATATGGCGGACAGTTTCATGGGTGACGGCTACTCAAGTCATTAGACAAACTCGGCTGAGTGATGTAAAGCTAAATTACGGTTCAACTGGTTGGTATCCTCCTGGGTAACACCAGATGGCATAGCGTCACGATCACTATATTTGGTATGTCCAAACTCGTGAACGTCTTCCAGAACTAAATCGACATCGTCAGAATTAAGTTGGTTTCCAAGGACGATCGCGTTTACCAGCAGAGTGACCGCTAGTGCTGGAACCTCTACCGGCGACGTCCTGACGAGTAACTTTGGCAGCGCCAGCACGAACGGGAGCTGCCTGATCCATGGTTGAAGTAACAGTAGTCGAGCCAGGGTCACTGGCGCGAACGCCAGGGACAGTCTCCACTAAGCGATCTGATGAATCGTTGTCGAGATAGTTGTCAACTCAAAAAGAACAAGGAAGATTAGATACCGACCTCCTGTAGAGCGTCTTGCAGAACGGCGGCGCGTGTCCTCAGTAAAACCCGTGCCAGCATCTTGCTCACCAGTACGTTCTCTATCATAGCCCGCCACTTCCGAGGCAGGCTTACCGGTGGTACCGGGCCCCGTACCAGCTGGAAGCTTAGATTGAGGTGCGGAGGTATCGCTCCTACGAGGCTGGGGGTTCGAGTCGTAACCATAGTCCTTATCGCGCTCCATGTTAGAGGCTGAACGGCGGGGAGAGGTGGCATCTTGATCAATGTCGATCGTGTTGGACGTATTCTCGTCGCGCATCATGTTCCTAATCGTCATTCCAATGCCTAGAAAAAGTAAGAATACGTTATGAATGTGAACTCGAGCAATACTGACCCATGGGTTGAAAAATTGGGAATTCAAGGTCTTCGAATGGCAGAAACCAACAATGACGAGTTATATAACGAGCGTGTCTTTGGAGCTATTGAGCCAACTCAAGCCTAGCAATCGGAGTGGTGAGGTCAATGAGAAACGCTCCGCACTGGAACATCTGACAGAAAAGGCACAGTAACTTTGCAAGTTGAGCTTGCAGCAGAAATTTTTGAGTCCATGGGCCAGCGGGCTGGCTCTCTAAGACACGCGATGATGAACACCTCCAAGGCAACCAGGGTTTCCCAGAATCCCAAAGCATCAAGCGCCCAGTCCTAGAAAATTGGATTTACCTCGTCAGTAAGTAAAACATCGATCGAGGCCGGTTAAGGGATGACGTACCTTTCATGACAACAGAATCTTTTTGGAAGGAACCTTAGTGAACGTTGTTTAGTCATGACTGGGGGAATGGTTTCACTCGTACGCCCGTGATGTGGTGGAAATCTCAGTAAGATGACTCGTAGATCAATCACTTACCGTTTCCGTCACAAATTCAGGACGGTTGGTGACAGACAAGTCAAACTACTGGCGTTATGCCTTGAAAATCCGCAACTCTTCAGTAAGCAAGCACAAGAGTGGGTGAGCGACCAGCTTGGAACGGTACCGCTATTCATTAATGTGGGAAAGTACGGCACCACAGACCAGAAGAGGATCATGCCGGCATGACCAGGGCCTACTCCCACAAATAGTAGTGATCGACGGGAACTAATATTCTATATTTTATTGGGAAAACTGGAAGAAATCGCTCTACGACCACAACGAACCTCCTGCAGAGAAGCAAGAAGGCGCAAAGATAACTACATATCTCCAATGAAATCATATCAGCTCGAGAGTCTTCTCCCTAATCACCGCGCGGGATATACGTTAATTAACAAACGCTTAGACGAATTGGGATGGGGGACTGATGGGAAAGTTACGCTATCTTTAACCCTCTCGCATACGGCGTCCAGAAACGCCAATCCCCTTGTTAAATCACCCGACGGCGGCGACACTTCGACCATCAAAGCATTGACTTTTGTGGGACGTCCTTGTTATCGTTAAGGCAATCAGGTTGTCCTCGCTCTTCGCCTCCTCCTTCAAGGAATTCCGGGACCGGAATTAACACCCTCAACATCAGGCAATTCAACAATGGCCTAAGGGGATATGTCGTAGGTTACGAAGGGTCCACAATGAAAATGCGGATATGCGCCGCCTTGTACTCTCAAGATCTAAATATGCTACTCTGTCAACTTTCGCTGACTCCTGCCCTCTTCCCATATTCGTGGCCATTTTCTCTGTATCTGCTTTGCGCCTCTCGGCCTAGAGTGACTACTTAGTCCATAAAACACTCAGACCTGGGCCGAGCGAGACAACATATAAGCATGAGCGCTGCGCAACCTGCTATTCCGTTCTTATGCGCTGCCATCTTGGCGATATTTATTGCTGTTCGTCGGGTACGGGAAGACGTTGCGAAACTCGCACTTGTGGCCTGGCTTCTGGGCTGTAATATCGTCCACGCCATCAATGCGGCTATGTGGTCTTCGAATTTAGATCTCAAGGCATTCGCATGGTGCGATATTGGTATGCTTTCCTCTAAGTTTTCTCTCAAACGTACTGACTTTACATTTCTCTCCTTTTTCTCTCCAGTGACAAAGCTTGCTCTGGCCACCACTGTGGCCATCCCGGGAGCATGTCTATGTATATCACGCCATCTTGAGATGGTCTCTTCGTCTCGCAACCTCCCATCTGGTGCAAACGCACTCAGAAATCAGAGACTTTTCGACGCATTCTTTTGTTATCTCATTCCTTTGTGTTATCTCCCACTCCGTGCGTGCATTCTACTGCAGCCTCAAAGATTCATTGGGCTGACACATTTAGAAGACATCGTCGGTCAGAACCACAGGTTCGACCTCATAAAGGGTATTGGGTGTATGGCTGCTGTTCACCCTTCTACCCCTGCGTCTATGATTGTTTGGATGCCCCATATCATCATGTGTGTTGTCTCTATTTTATATTCCGGTAAGTATAGCACCGTCAGTGCGATGTCAAACCCCGGACCGACTCGTCGTTTATTAATCTAGGCATAGCGATCCACAACTCATTCCGTCACCCCACTACTCACTTCTCTGTTCATCTTGAATCTCGTTCACTTATGACTGCGTCTCTATGGGCTCGCACCCTCGCTATATCCATGACTGTCTCCGGCGTCACCCTGCTCGTGCTGCTCTTCTCTATGTTCTCGCTGCCCATGTCGGACTCCTGGCTCTCATGGCAGCATGTTCATGAACACCTTACGGAAGTCAATATTGTTGAAGAGGAAAACCGAATCGGGGGCATCATAGCGAGCTGGTGGGGTTTGCGGGTTATTACGCTCTGTTACATTGTCCTCGCCCTCGTTCTTGGTGAAGAGACTCGAGACATTGTCAGGTACCTCGCAGGCATCAAGATCAAAAAGCCTTCGCTCACTTTACGCCCCCTGGTTGCGTTATGGTAAGTTCATCTTTCCCTGGCCATTTTTGACCTTGTCTGACGAAGTCTGTCTACAAAGCCACCGCCGGAATGACTACGATGTTGCTCGCCCATCTTCACTAAGCAGGCCAGCACGTCCCGTCACACTGGAGCTCAAGTCTGGCTGGGACGACGATCTCGACCTCAAACCTTCAAGGTTGAGCCCAAAGAGTTGGAAGAGAGGCAAATCCACTCCACCTGCGAGCCCCAGCCCTAGTCCCAGCTCTAAAATGACAGATGAAGCCTTTATGAAATCAACGATGCCTTACCTTGGTTCACCGATGGGCGACCCACTCGGCTACAACGCCCCAGTCCTTCCTCCCCCTATTTACAAGTCTTCAAGTAAAAAGTCCAAGCCGTACATGAACAATAGTGTAGTCTCAGGGGCTTGCACGCCTGTTGCCAGTCCGACCTCTCCGACACAGCCTCTCCTTCCTAAGAGACATCGGGCAGAGTCCAAATGTAGCAACATTGGTACTGTACTGCAGGAACAATGGCCTTCCCCACCTGCTTCGATTCCGTCCCCACTTCCCTCGCCTATCCTCGGTATCGATTCTTCCGTCGCTGAAACATCTCCTACTCGTGCTAGCTCCCCGGCCCTTTCAATCGACGAGCGGCGCCAGGCGTGTTCGTATTTCCCTTCATCCTCACCGCCTCGTATCAACCGTCCATTTGAAGGCTCTTCAACTCGTTCGGTTTCACCGTCTCCCAGCTCGGCACCTGCGGCAAGAAAGCGTATGTCCCGGAACTCCAGCTTGCGCAGCCTTCGGAGCGCTTTCAGTAAGGGAAGGCCCGACAAAGGGCTAATGGGGAGCAGCGAGGTGATACATATGACGGTCGTCCAAGAAACCGTCTGATGAAAGCAGTATACCACTTCTTCGATTTCTTTTGACGAGCCATGGTCTCGTTCCATTTTTCTGCCTTATGGTCGCTGATATCCTGTATCCCTATCACCAACGCGGCTGGGCAGGTAGTCCACCACTACACTACCACCGCCATACCCTTGTATGATTTCAAGTGTCATGTTTCATAACGTTACTCATGTAGCATATTGTCTGAAATTCTATATGTTCGTAAACCGTACTTCACGCTTTAAAGCCTACCAGTATTTTCGTACTTTAGTGCATACTTAATCGCATTCGCGTCAGCCAATCATATTTGCAGGCTTTTGTGGCGTTCCCAGCTTATTGTCAATGTGCCGGCATGTGATGCTTAGTAAGCACTTCGATCAAACCACAGAACAATAAGGACAATTGGCAAGGTCGCCTGCGACGACATACAAATGCCCAACGGCAGTGGGGGCGATGTATGTATCCTCTTTTCTTCTCTCCCCCACCTCCATGCTCCTTTTGAAGATGAGACGTCCCCTCCTCCAACTCCTATGGCACGAGGAACCTTGTTTCTGGTCCGCGGACACCCAGTGATCTGAGACACGGCTTGGATACAGTGTTGGTTGTGAGAATAGACACTACAAAGTCAAATAGTATAAGGAGGCGAGGCTTCTCGCTGGCCATTTGGTGCGTGATATTTTCATCTGGTAGATCGGTCGTTTCTCAATGATTATTTTCCGATGTTCAGAACAGTCCCATAGCGACGACAACCTCTTGTCTCGTATTCGGAAGACCATACTGCGGCGAGACCTGCCATTGTTCTCGCCTTGGGAGATAATACAGGAATATGACCGGATTTCAGAATGGAGCCACCCAGGACCGCGGTTATCTCTCTCAGAATATCCGCCATCCAACCACGTGGGACGATTCTGGCGACTTTCTTTGTCGACTTTCTTCGAAGTCTCGTGCCTCTCCAGGTTCCCGCCAACGGCGAACTTCTATGATTTGGGTCAAGGGCACAGATATTCTAGGATCATCAGGGGTGACCATTTATGGGCGACTACAAAGTAACAGCCGAAAAAGGCAACCCACCCCTTCGGTTCTCGACTGCCTTCTTTTGGACACTACAAGCTCATGTCCAAATACGGATACCATCCACTGCCGTGAACAGATGAAAATCCTTACGAGAACAAGGGGACGGCTCAAATAGCGTTCAGTAAGGGAAAATCGGAGCACTCGCTCTTAAAGCTGGACTGTGGGCGAAATTAAATCCCTACCGCCTCCAGCTGATCTCTTCCCTCTGTGCTCGAAAGAGTCTTCCTCCACACTCGAGGGTCTGTTCGGGCAACAACACTCGCAACCAACGGGCCAGAGATGCCATATCCCGCCAGCTATCCTAATTGGGTCTTCTCCCTCTTCTCTTTTCTCGGCTTCGTTGTTGTTTGCATTCCTTTCCCATGGCACTTCGAGGGTAAATCAGTCGTCCTGAGTCACTCTGCTGTATGAGGCTGACCATTCTGTCTTCCAGCCTGGAACACCGGAACATGTCTTTACATGGCCTGGACGGCTTTGGCTTGCCTTACCCAGTTCGTCAATTCCGTTGTATGGAATCGTAACGCCATAAATTGGGCCCCTGTTTGGTGTGATATCTGTAGGTTTGCTTTTCAACTGTGTTTGCCAGTGAAGTCGGGGACTAACGAGGCGCGTTTGTAGCTTCGAGGATCATCGTTGGTACCGCCGTTGCGATTCCCGCCGCTTCACTTTGTATCAACCGTCGTCTATACCACATCGCTTCAGTGCGAACTGTGACTGTTACCAAAGCTGAGAAGCGTCGCCAGATCATGGTCGATCTGGCGATCGGTCTCGGTCTTCCTATCCTTGAGATGATTCTTCGTACGTTGTTCTCGATGTAATCGTCTAAACATACCCGCTGACAGGGACATAGAATACATTCCTCAAGGTCACCGATTTGACATCTACGAGGATATCGGATGTTGGCCTTTTACATACGACACTTGGGTCGCCTACCTGCTCGTCTCGGCTCCTCCCATTTGCATTGGTCTTGTGTCTGGTGTTTATGGCGTCCTCAGTGTCCGTGCTTTCTACAAGACGCGTGCCCAATCCAAAGAGATGCTTTCCAGCTACTCCAACCTCACTTCCAGTCGCTACTTCCGTCTCATGGCTCTCGCTAGCACTGACGTCCTCTGCACCGTTCCCCTCGGCATATATGCTACTTACCTCAATGCCGCTGATGGCAAGATCAATCCTTGGATCAGTTGGCAGGACACTCACGCTGGATTCTCCCGTGTCGACCAGATCCCGGCTATGCTTTGGAGGCACAACCCCATTGCCGAGTCTGCGCTCGAGATGTCGAGATGGCTGTGCGTTGTCTGCGCCTTCGTCTTCTTCGGCTTCTTCGGCTTTGCAGATGAGGCAAAGAAACACTACCGTTCTGCCCTCAGTTCCGTTGCCAAGCGCGTTGGATATTCCACTGGTACCTTCGGCGGATCAACCGGGGTCGTCAGCACCTCAGAGTACGTGATATCGTCTCACTAGCACAGGTTTTCCGTTAACTCATTGCCTGCATCAGATTTTCAAAGAGCGGTATCGGTTCCCAGCCTGGCTCTTTCCCTAGCTTCGCCAAGGAAAAACTCGGCCGCAAAAACTCCTACGATGCGTCGTTTTCCGACGCCTCTTCTCTCAAAGATGCTGGTGGACTGCTCGGTCCAGCCACCCCTGTCGACGAGAAGAAGAACTCGAGCTTTACCAGCGTATTCGGTGGCAAGAAGAAATTCAACGATGAAGTCTTCAAGCCAACATTCCAATATGACACCCTCGCTCTTCCCGACATTGGCGGGACTTTGGCAGATTACAGCTCTGATACCATCTCGCCCGTCCCTTCGTCAGGATCGTCGTCCTCCGCATCGAGTATTTCCATCCCTGAACCCGCTGTGACTCGCTCAGAGGCTGGTGGTGCAGACGCGACTTCGCTCCGTCGTGCATCACGCGTCAGCCTCCCTGCTGACGTGCCTGTATCTCCCTCGGTTTCCGAGGATCCTCGCCGGAACTCACATGATATGGTGTAGATTCCATTTCATCCGGCCCTTGTACCCCTTCCCCCTCCGTTTCATCCCACCCCCTGCGATGACCACACGTACGCCGAATACGGCTTTTAAGACGCTTTTTAATTACCCCACTCATTTTTATCTTTGTGACCTACATACCCACGAACTTGCTCATCTCCGCCCGTTCATTTTCACGACCATACTCACTTTGTTTGTTTGTTTGTTTAGTTATTACCACCCCACTGTAGCCCTAGTACCACTCGCGAAATAGTCGCGCCCTTGTGTGTTTTTATTCCCTATGTATATAGTAGCCAGTTAAAATGGTTCTGGTGAATAGAATCGATGGCTTTGATGAATTAATTTCATGTGAGATGTGTATTACACCGCCAACATCCGTGATATCCATAATATGTGGGAGTTCGTCTTTATCTCCTATCGATTGATTTGAATTATGGCCGCCTCTTCAGACCTACCATTTGAGCTTGTAACTGAGATAGTAAATGACTTAGTAAACTTGTCCGAATTTTACCTGAGATTTATCAGGTGGGGGAGCATGACTCGCACTGGTCCACAAGACGTCGCTTGGAGAAAGCACTTGTGCAAGCTGCGCTGTGTATCGCGGAACCTGAGTACTCTGATGACACCGAAACTATTCAGTATATTGCGTCTGACTTTGATCCCCGTGGGAGTGGTTCTCAACCAGGATCAAGAACAGAACAAATACGGTTCCCTGGTTGCATTGCAATCAGTGCGTATTGGGAGGTAGGTGTTTGGACGGCTGCTGCACCTAACTGAGACAATCCACGGAAACGGAGCACTGGCGGCAGCACCAACACCACACGGATGGTTGAGCGGGGAATCTTCAGAACTCCCATACTTTCCGAGTTCCGGCCCCAGTGGGATTCAACCGCGTGTGCATTTAATTGAACGTCAAGTTGCCGGTGAACGTTCACATACTACCTAAAGTTGAACAAGGGCAATGCGCACAAACACCATGTGCCAAGCAAGATGACGGGGAACAGGATGGCACATGATAACCCTTTCAAACCCATATAGCACTGAACATATCCTTCCAAAAATATCCTTATCAAAAAATAGGGACCCAATATACTAAGGAATCACTCAGCCAAATCCTCAGGATCTTCATCACCCTTTTTCCCCAACTCCAACTTCCTCTTCCTACCGGGCATCTCCTTACCTCCACCAAACCCAACTCCAGCCTTCTGTCTCAGTGCATCCAAGTCCTGCTCGGCTTCTTCCGCCCACTCTAGAACCAAATGCCTACCGAGTAAGTGTGTATGACGAAGCGCATTAAATGCATTCTCGGCCTCGTGCCGAGATACAAACTCCAAAAAGGCAAAGCCACGAGTGCGTGAGTCAAACTTCTTTGGTAGGCGGACGGATTTGAGGTGGCCGTGAGCGCTAAGGAAGGTGTTAATCAATGCGGTCGATAGACTAGAGATAAACGGGGGAAAGCCAAGAAGCGAGCACGTACCCAAAGAGGTCACGGATGTCTTTCTTTGTAGCTTCGAATGGAACGTTCTTGACGATAATTTTCGTAGTCCGGCTCTTCGAACTGACACCGTCTTTATCCTTCGACTGCTCCTCCTCAACGCCGCGACCCGCGAATTTAACATGCAGCGCATGACCATCAAGAACGAAGCCCTGCATACTCTTCAACGCTTTCTTCGCGCTCTCCACGTCCTTGAAACCGACAAATCCATAACCCATGCTAAGACGAGGACCGTTTGGGTTCTTGGGATCGGGTTTAGTCTGTATTCGTGCAAAGGCGAAGGAAGGTAGATGCCGGAATACTTGAGTTAACCTTTCCTGAGTTGTCACGAAGGAGAGGTTCTTAATGTAGAGGGTCGTGCCACCTGTGATTGAGACTTCCTCTTCGGTTGCTGTAGACTCCTGTTCAGGAACCTTCACCACAGGGAGTGAAGAGGTTGATGATGTGGCTTGTGTAGGCTCGTCTGAGAACATGCCAATTGGACCCTTCTCTAGATAGATGATTGAGTTTCCGAGGCGTCGATAAGCAACAGCCTTGAAGGCTTTCGATGCCTCGTCGGGACGTTCGAACTCTACCACGGCCATTGTACCGGCGGGCGGTACAAGTACCCGACTGAGCTGACCGTGTGGCTCGAACAGCTCGCGGATCTGTTCGAGGGTCGTGCCGTAGGGTATGTTCTTTACAAGGATAGTAGTATCGGAGCGAGCTTTGGTGGAAAAGGAGGATAAGAGAACGCCCTGTGACTCGAGGTATGCCTTCGTCTCTTGGATGATGTGAGTTTCAGCCAGGGCAAGTTTGACCGCTGGGTTATCGCCGTTCTCGGGGTTGAGAATCTCGGACTTGTTTATGTTCATGCGGTCCGCTATTGACGATGCTACAGCATCACTCTGTATGTGCGATCAGCGGGGTTGTAGGGTTGAAGTAGAATTGGAGATCCTCACGTTCATGTAAAGCATACTCCAGTTGAAGGATTTGCCAGCCATCGCTTTCCGCTTCGCCTGTTTCTCCTCCTTGACGGTTTTCTTATGCCCTTCGCCCTCCTCGACCTGGTATGACTTTTGCCTGTCTTGAGCAGGAAGAATGTGTAGAAGACGGCCTTGGAGGGACTTCTTGTCAAGAGCCTCGTATGCCGAGAATGCGTCTGCGCCGCTTGCAAAGGTCACATAGGCTAGACCCTTCGGTTGTTTGGATAGAGGGTCAAGTGGTATATGAACCTGAGCGTAGAGTAATGGTCAGTTACTGCTTCGGAACCGGGATAAAGGTAACAAGGTTCAGAACTAAATTTCTACTATCGTTTTCCCAGAGGATCAGCATACCCGAAGGTCTGATGTCCCTATACTGTTTATCATCCCAAAGCGACTGGATGAAGGCCGATTAAACGGAAGATATGTCTCACCTAAGAAGTGGGGGTTAGTATCGAGCTTCAAGAATGACAAAAAGGAGACAAGAAGTTCAGAAAGTATCTACTATCGTTTTCCCGAAGAGATCAGCATACTCCGAGGAGTCTGATGTCCCTATACAGAGAATTCATCCCCCACAACTGTCGCCAGCGAGAAGCAACAAGAAATTAGAGGATCCAACGCACCTGCAATAATTCGCCATAGGTTTGGAACAGTTCGGTTAGGTCTGCCTCGGTACAAGTGAAAGCCAGATTCCGTAAGAATAGCCTGTGAGTCCGCAGGATCGTTTCCTTAACAGGATCTTGAGGAGGCTCGGCTTCAGCTTTATCCTGGATTCGCTTCAGTCATCCCTCTGAATCGAATCTACGAACGCACTGACTTTTGCGGCTTCTCCTTCCTCCTGCCCTCCATCTTCCTCATCTGACTGCTCGAAAACTTTCCCTTCTTTGTCGACATTCTGCGACATCCGTTGCTTCATCCACTCCAAATCCGAAAGCGCTGCAGAACTCGCAGGGGGTTCGTCTCTACGCTCTTCTGGTGGCGGAACAGGCTGTTCGACCCGAGCTTCGTTGGCCCAGGAAGGACCTTTCTTCGTACGTGGCTGCATGACCTCAAGGAACTCTTCTACTTGAGTAGAAGATTTCTCTTTCGGCGCAGGTTTGTCAGACTTGGAATTCCGTTTCTTTGGCGTAGGTTCCGTCTCTACTTCAGTAGGGGAAGGCCCTAGTCTTGGTCTTTTGTTCGGCCTGGGTGCAGGTGCATCTTTCGAGCCCTATAAACGCGATGTAAGATCCGCACATATGAAGCTAGCGGGACACATACATCGACGAGAGTGACATTTATCCGAGTTGAGTCGATGAAGGTCTTGTCAAACCACTCCTTCGCCGCAGCAGCCTCTTGATCCGTCTTGTATCCCACAAAGCCAAATCTCCGCGATGTGCCATCGGGCTTGAAGGCGACTTTGACGTCTGTAAGGGCTCCTGGTGGACATCCCTTTTGTTCGAAATGTTGTCGTAGGCGAACTGGGGTCACATATGCGGGCAAATTTTTGATCATTAACCGGGACATGACGGAGACGATCTATGGCGTATGGTATAAGGCTTTTTCATGGCTAGAGAAGGAGAAAGATTACTGACCGTGAAAAACAGAGAACAGAAAAAAAGTCGAAAATAAGAGAACCAGTGACGAAACTCCGCTCGGTTATCGCCGAAGGGAGTGACGGTGATGATCTCATCTACTAAACTCGAGACTTCAAACATCCATAAACACTCAATGACCTCTCAACCTGTCTTTTCGGAAGAGAAAAATCCAAGGGGTATTCCCAAAGCGCCGTTCCTGGTGGGTATTTGTGTGTATAATGCCCTTATACATGCTCACATTTTTTAGGAAAACATCGAGTCGTACCTAGGGGGACCTGATGCCGATGTTGAGGGACCGCTGAAGAGATTTCAAGATGCACTCGCGTACGCGTTGCTCTGCCACACCGGAAGGCTCTTTGATTGACACTGAACGAAAGCGCAGAAAGTACCGATATATGGATGGGAATCTGACACAACGCCGTGCCAGTCTCGAGGAAAAGATACCAGACATCAAGAAAACGCTTGCCATGGTCGCGTTTCTGAGAGATCGTCGTGTGAGTAAGATTCCTTGTACGGGGGATTGTTTCCTGACAACTGAACAGGAAGGAAAGGGGAAGTCCTCTGATGATAATGAAGACGATGTCGAGGAGGGCCTAGACGAGGAGGAAGATGGCGCCTCCAAGCCTTTAACGACGACCTTCGAACTCAACGACACGTTGTACGCTGAAGCAGAATTGCAAGACACTGATACTGTTTACCTCTGGCTTGGGGTATGTAATCTTCTTGGCTTGGGAGTATATCCACTTAGCAGATCTGCAGGCAAATGTAATGCTGTCTTACAAAATCCCCGCAGCAATTGCACTTTTGAAATCTAAGCTGGAAGCTGCGGAAACTACCCTGAAAAACACAATTGAAGACCTAGAATTTCTGCGAGAGCAGATCACGGTGATGGAAGTGAATACTGCGCGTGTGTATAACTGGGATGTGAAGCGCAGAAGAGAGAAGCGAGAGAAGGAAGGCCAGCGTTCTGCGGCCGGGAAGAGTGTTGCGGACCTGGACTAGGTAGATTACCGTGTGATCTCCGTACCATATATATTACCGACTTCATGTGACGCATATTGTGACTGTGCTATTCTTGGCCGACCCTCCTCACCTTGCACATCTACGACTTTCACCCTCCTCTCTCCCCTACTTCTTTACTTGTCCCCCTTTAGTAGCTCAAGAACCCTCGCGATATCATCAAGGGTCGAAACAGACACAGTGGGTGCTGGCGGGCACCGTATAGATATCAGAATCTACCGTGCGCTCTCCTTTCGTCTCTCCGCTCAGCCCAGCTCATACCTCATCTTAGCATCCTGGCTCCTCTCGCCCATACATGGAGCTTTACCTCAACCCAGCTTTGAAGGAAGCTTCACCAACGAAATGGACCATCCCCGTCAACAGTTTGCCACCCGAAATTCTTGCGCACATCTTCGGATACCTACTCGAACCCATGCCAGAGCCCTTTCCCTTTCCCCTCCCTGACTCATTTCATGATTGGCAGGCTGTAACGCGCGTATGCTGGTACTGGCGTACCACTGCCCTATCCACACCCTCACTATGGCACAGGATTCACATCGGCAAGATTTCTGATGAAGCAGCCCTTCACTACTTGCCTCTGTCGGGAGATTTACCCCTAGAGGTTTACTACACCGCTGATCTCTCAGACATACCAGAATCTCATGAGTCAGAAGGCTTGCTGGAGGACAAAGCGCTCAAAGCCGTTATTGCAAACATAGACCGCCTCCAGGAACTACACATATTCAGCTCTCTCACGGAGGCTTACTCTCCGTGGAAATATTTCACGAAACCAGCAGCGCTTCTGAAGTCGCTTACCATCATTTCAAGCGATGAAGATGATATCGGCACCCCTTACGTCTTACCACCTATTTTCAATGCCGAAATGACACGTTTGCAGAAACTTGTTTTGGCGAATGTTTCCCTGTGGCCTCATGACAGCTTCCATAATCTCAAACACCTGGCTCTATATGATCAGCTGGATGAAGCGCGACTCCCCCTTCACACGTTCCTCAATACTTTGGGCCAATCCCCACATCTCGAAACTCTAATCCTTGTCGGTGCTGGGTTAGAGGACGATTTCATCTTCGACACCAGCAATCTCGTCAAACCCGTGTCACTAACATGCCTGCGATATTTGGAGATTGGAGACTGGTCGTTTGAGATGGTACCCTTGACGTTCCTGCAGCATGTCACCCTTCCGCCAGATATAACGCTTTGCCTCTGGAACCTTGGCTGGGAGGCGGATCTACGGAACCTCCTCTTCCCTCGCCCAGACGATCGCTCTCTCCTTCATCGTTGTACAAAGATCAATATCACATGTTTCCTCGATGGCGACCATTCCTGCGAGGCTGATACCCTCGTCAGCGTCAAAGGCCCCACCATCTACTATTACGCCAGTACCGTGCCACCCGGTTTCTCGTCCTTGCGATCTCTTGGCCATTTTTCTAATGTCACGGAGCTTAATTACTGCCCTGATGCCCGGTGGAGCAAGTATGGTGATATCATCGACGAAGACCTGCTCCTTATGCTCCCTGCCTTGAAGATCTTAAGGGTGTCCAAGGCTATTTGGGCAAACCTAGAAAAGCTTTGTAGCTTACTCATTCAGTTCGAGCCCAGGCCTAAGAACCCACAGCACCGAACCAAATCCCGATCACAACCTACCGCACCACCTCCTTCAGACCGCCCACGATTCCGTATCGCGCCTTGCCTTGAGGAACTACACATCAATCATCCATACGATCATCCAGACTTTCACGAACTCTGGAAACCATATCGATTCGAAGACCTACAGCCACTCGTGTTGTTCGCAAACGTCCGCGCTAATAATGGTGTGCCGTTGAAGAAGCTTGTGATGCAGGGGTGTCATGATGATGCGTATTGGGAGTTGAAGACGTACTTTGAAAAGCTGGTGTTTGTGAAGAAGAGGTATAATGAGGTGCGGTATTGGGAGGATTCGGTGGAGGAGGTTTGGGAGAGGGGAAAATTGGCGAGGCCGCCACATCCGGATTGGTGATAAGCCGTTCTTAACGGGTTGATGGGTTAGCGGGATTCGGGTGGAAGAGGGGTTGTTTTGGCTGTGTATGCGGCATAGGGATCTGGACGAAACTAGTGCTTTACTATTTATTGTTGAATTTACTGGAGCTTTTCAGCTAAATGTACGCATTTTTGATACTTTGCGATTCATCAGAGTTGATGCAGAAAGAAGTCACGGAGCTGATGTAACGGTGGACACAGTCCAAGTCCCACACACGTGAGTGGTCTTGGGCTCCATGTTGCTCGATAGCTAAGCTTTATTCCCTGCCATAACCCATTCCCTCCATTTCCAAAACCGTCAGGTATGCAGGATTCCACCTAATCACTCAGTTCATGAGCATAGTCAATTACTCGGGTCTAGCTTTTGCTATTTCCCTTGCTAGTGAATTCGGCGATACTCTGGTTCCTGAGTTGCCACCGGAGATCCTTGCCCACATTTCAAACGGTAATAAGGTTGCCGCCAGCTTCGGGGATTTCACCTTCCCCTCGTGCCTTCAATGGTGCGTATGATAGTTTCGAATTTATCATCAGGGAAATCGAAAATCTGGAGCAGCTTCACAGGGTTGGCTTAGAATCATGAGGCTTTGATGATCATCAACAATTCCAGACGAGACTCGAGGACATGGTTTCCTGCTCACCGTGCCAGATTTATTACAGGGACAGGCATCAAAACTTTGAATGTTGTGCTTGTAGGTGTACATGTTTTCAGAATGCTCTCTTTGCTCTATAATGGCCTTTACTTGGGTTGATGGGTAAATGGAAACATCCAAATCCTCCCCTGTCTTTTCTTGAAAGGTCTGTCGTCCCACCAATTGGTATTCGCTGTATTTGGCAGGCATCTGCGGTAGGTCTTCAGCGAAGGACTGTGTGTCGACCTCTCTTGGATTAACAGAGCTTGGACGAGGTCATTGCTCGGTTCGTATAGGAAGATGAGCATATTTCGGAAGTAGCAGAGATTACACCTGCGAAGCAGTTATAGGGTAGTAAAAAAACTTTTTGGAGTTCTTATTAAGATATGTTTCTCTGTCTCTCCCATGTTCGAACGCGTCAGTCCTGAAGGCCGTACGGCGGACAAATTCAAACATCCGGGCTTGGTTCCAGTCATCAAGCATTGTTTAATTGTTGTCTATGGGACCGTCACCCCAACAGAAATGCCGCCAACCTTGAAAGATATGAAAAGTGTGCTACTTGAGAACTTGCGAAAGGTTGGTCTCTCAGGGTCGGAGCTTTGACTTGGCACCGAATAATATGTAATGGCGGTGCCGGCATAAATGACTTCTTATGACACGTCACATGACCGTGAATGCGCGTGCCCCATGTCTGCCTTCTTTGCTTCTTACCACAGCTATCCCCAAGTCCGCTCAAGTCTATCCTCAATTGTACATATGTACTATGCGAATATCATGCTCTCAACATATTTCTTCCACACATCTGCTCGCATCCGACATATGGCCTGAACGCAAGGAATCCGGAGATTTCCCCCTTTTCCTCAAGTTAAGAGGATTATTCGACCGAATCCTACAAGAAGTCTCATCGCAAACCGAAGCGACAAACAATCAGATCAAGAGCAAGAAGAGGGCTAGATCCCCTACTCATACGCACAACGCGAAGAAACGGAGACTTACACCGAACGGCGAAGCCTCAGTCACTAGGACGGATAACCATGATGTTCCCTTTCCGCTTTCCGCATCCCCGACTGTCTCCCAAAGCCTCCCAGGACAAGAAATATTACCTGTTTGGAGACATACTTTTGCAATGCGCTACACGACTGATTCCGATGACGCGGTACCGGCCGACTTTTTAGGAGTTCTTGAAACCCTTCGTGATTCTGTTTCTGAACCCACAACTATCGATGTCGGTTACTCCCAGATTTTTGATTTCGAGAATAAGCTGACTGCCGTCTGGGAGAGGCAGTATCGGCTCGAAGGCTGTCAAGATTGGTTCATCCTTCCACTGTCAGAAAATGGCCAAGACTATGTCGCTGTTCTCGAGAGTTGCTATGAATTGCAACACATACACAAAGTCAATATCCAGGCCAATATGAAGGTCGTTATACTACCGGGAGCCTTCTGCGATGTAGACAATCAAGAACTGCCCTTTGAGTTACAACTTGAAGTGGTAGTCTCCTTGTGTCTTCCTTCGCTGTTCGAACCCCTATCTCGGAAGCTACCCAAGAAACGTGCTGCTTTCATCGAAGGATGCCAATCTCGTTTATATCATTTCCTTTATGGCCAACCTTCTGGACAGAATCTCGACAACATTGATATACCCTACTTCTACTCTATCCTTACTTCCGCTCCCCCAATGCGATCCCGACTAGCAGACGACGCTATGCAACCTGATGCTCTCCTGCCAAGCCTTCTTCCCTTCCAACGCCGGAGCGTGGCGTGGCTACTTCGGCGTGAAGGCAAGGACGTAATGTCCGATGGTGCCATTGTTTCGAGCAGCGATGATGCCGAGTATTCCTTCTGGGACGAGATACAAGAAGGAAATCATACGTTTTACTATAATCGACTCAGCAGAATGCTCTATTTGGAGAAGCCTGTCGTGAAAAAAGCATTTGGTGGCATACTTGCGGAGGAGCCAGGGCTTGGGAAAACGTTGGAGACATTATCCCTGATATTACTCAATCCAGCGCCCGAGGATCGCAATCCATCTATGATACGCTGGGATCCGGAAGCCAGATTAGCAGTGAGGGCTGTTAGGGTACAAATTTCATGCTCTGTATTCTCCGCTCTAGCTGATGATGATCTATAGACTACTCTTATCGTGACCCCTAGTTCATTAGCAGGACAATGGGCCGATGAAATTAGTGCCCACGCCCCTTCGCTCAGGGTCCTCGTATACGAGGGATGGTCGAAGATCGCTGTCCCGATCAATAACACTCCAGAGGAGAAGGAACGCGTACGGAAACTGTTGCGGCAGAAGAAAGTGAAGAATTCGAAAGCGAACACGAAAAAAGGAAAGCTCTCGTCAGCGAAAGAACGCAGCCGGAAAGGAAAGGGCAAAACAAGGGAGTCGGATGATTTATCGGATCGCAGCGAGTCGATGGAGATGATAATAGCCGAGGAAGAGGAGGAGAGCATTCTAGATTGGTGCACATACGTGCAGCAATATGATATCGTAATAACGACATACGCGGTCTTGCGCTCGGACTTCAATATCGCTCGTGCGGTCGTTCAACGTCCACGGCGTGAGGACGTGGCATATCCTAATGTGGAGAGACCTAGAAGTCCATTGGTTATGGTTGAATGGATGCGAGTTGTTATGGACGAGGTTCAAATGGTGGGCGGTGGAAAGACAGAGTGCGTGCGGGCTTGATCTCCTTCAATTCAAATCTAAGACCCGGACAGAGATATGGTGTCGTTGATACCCAGGCTAGCTTCTTTTGCCGTTTCAGGAACACCCGCACGTTCGCAGGTATCGGATTTGAGCCATGTTCTGAAGTGAGTTGTTCATTTTCGCTTGTTTCACTCCTTGCTGACACTTATGAAGGTTCCTGCGCGTCGATAGCCTCATTGGTTCTTCACGTATGTGGACTGAATTCCTTCACCCGCGTAATACCAGAGAGTTCGCGGCTTTCTTCCAGAAATATGCGATCAGGTCGGTTCTATGGCCAGGACATGACCATAGGTCAAGGACTGAATCATTGATAGAACTGTCAAAGCGGATATCAAAGCTGAGTTGACTATCCCCCAACAAACTCGCTACGTTGTTGGAATAGAACTCGGGCCCATTGAAAGAGAGGTGTGCTAGGCTGTGGCCCTTGTGGTCTTTGGAGCTAATTCCTCGCAGTTTTACGACCAGAGACTGATGCTTATGTTGGATGAACTTGGACTAGATCCACGGGGGGTTGCGGCTTCAGCCGGATGGCAGGTTGATGTCACTTTACTTCGGAACTCCCTCCGTAGATTACGAGCAATTTGCACTCACCCCCAGGTGTGTTCTTGCACAATCTACCAATGTCTGGCGAGCAAAACCTGATTCTTTGTAGGTTGGACAACTACAAAGGCAGGGTGATAAAGCAATCAAGCCTGGAGCACTGAAGACTATGGAAGCCGTTCTAGAAGACCTGAAAGATAAGAATTGGAAATCGATTATGGACGACACAAAGAGTAAGGTAAAGGTTGATTCCCACCGTGCCCCTGTGAATTTCTCAACCTGTCGCAGATTCAGGGACTATGCACCCTTGCTCAGTATCAGCAAGAAACGCAAGAGCCTCGCCGCTACCAGATAGCCTTGCAAACGTTGCAAACGGCGGAAAAGGAGGTTAATCAATTGATTGAGGAATTGCAAAACGCGATCAGGGAACAACAAGAAAAGGGCAACACGCTCAAGAGAGGAGCCTCCATCCCGCCTCAAAATCACAGCAATGAAGTGGACGTGGAGCCGGAGAAAAACAATAAAGGCAAGGAACGTGAACACTCGCCAACACCCATCTATGAAGACCCTTCAGTGGCAGCCGCTGCCGAAGAGCATGCAACCAAGCTTCGTGGACTCCAGCAACGCCTGAAGGAGATCCGTCTCGTGTTACACCGTATTAAATTCTTGCAGGGGGACGTGTATCATGTCCTTGGTGGCCAACACGCAGAATCGGAGAGTCAAGCATATGAGATTGCGGATCAGATCAGAAAAGATATTTTGAAGGGCATGTCTTTTCCGCGTCAACGAAACGTCGGAAGCTCAGCTAACTGCTTATAGGCACGGAGGAGGATGTCAACCGCGTCATGGAGACACTCAACATCTCCCGGATACGAGAGGGCCGAGAGGGTATCTCTGCACCCGACCTTTTGATTGAAGTCCCTTACCTTGAAGGTGGCTGTAAAACTCAGAAATCCTTGGAATTGGTGCGTAAAAAGCATCGTCAGCGTTCGATGAGTTGTTGATGATGACAAAAATAACAGATGGAAGAAGCGCACAGAATTATACAAGACATCCTCAATGAACAATCCGCTCTTCTCTGGGAGTGGAGAACTCACACAATCGAGCTCCTGTCCCAGAAACTGAGCCCCGGCAACGGCGAGGCGGATGGACAAGAGTATCAACGTACCTTGGATAACCAAGGTGAAGCCGAAGTGTATCTGCAACTATATGCAGCCCTATTGGCCGACCGCAGAGAAGCGTTGCTTCACGAACGTACGTTGCTGGCTGCGCATGATGTCCGCGAGAAGAAGCTCCGTAAAACGACTGCCGCGATGAAAGCGGCGGACGTCATTGAAGACCTTGTACTTGAAGCACCGGACGATGTAGCTTTTCAACCGGAGCACGAGGTCGCGCATAGAGAGTTGTCGGATCAGCGGAAGCTGATACTGAAGAAGCTGGGAAACAAGGCACTACGTACGGTGAGCACGTTTCAACTACAAATACGCGTGAAGGTAACTAAGATTTGAGGGTAGGTCGCCAGTGATCTCCACGGTGTTGCAGCTGCGATTAAAAACGACAAGGACCCAGAGAAGTTGTGGGCGAGGAATGCGTGGAACCAATTGCGACGCCTCATCTCAGAACAAGGTTCGTATCTCAGAATTGACCGGAACGCAAGTATGACCGAGAATTCCTTGCAGAATCCCTCCATGACAAGCTCGATGCAGATCTCGCGCTGATGCGGAGAGTGTTTAACCATAGAATCATTTACTTCCGACAACTCCAAGAAATTTCGGACTCGGTCGTACAAGCAGAATGGGATGGGCAGATAGAAGATGCAATCGCAGAGGAGGTTGCAAAGTACAAACAACTAGACACCAAGATTACGGTCGGACGGGCAAGACAGCGATACCTTGCTAACCTGGTCCATAACAAAGCGAAAATGGCAGAGGACGATGACGATGACGTTTGTATCCTGTGCAAATGCGAATTTATTCGAGGGTATATCACCCAATGGTGCGCCCTCTTCAGTGCCATATTCCGTACACACTCGCTAATATACAAGACCAGTGCACATATGTTCTGTGAGGTAATGTGAAACATGATGTAACGGTTACGAATCTGAGTCCTTCACTTAGACATGTATGCGGGTTTGGATGACAAGGAAGGAAGGGCGAACGTGTCCAATGTGCAGGTATGAGAGTCTTATATTACACCGGAGTGTTCTCAGATGACGTCTCCGACAGAGTTGCTATTGACCCTACTGCCCTCCAACAATTTACCGTTGGGTCAAAGGCAGAGCCAGAACCGAAACCGGGCGCAAATGCCAGAAGTCCCGACAAGGAAGAAGACATCCCGAACTCACGCCGGAAAATCGCGTACAATACCATCCGTACGTGCTTTTGTCCCTTTCGCGTCGGTTCACATTCGAAACATGGTTTATTGCATGCCACTCAGATCCTGAGACATTCGAGGCAATCCAGCAAGTTGAAGCACGCGGTGACTACGGAAGCAAGGTCCAGACGCTCGTAAAACATTTGTTGTACTTGCAGGATAATGATCCTGGTTCGAAGAGTATCGTATTTTCCGCTTGGGCAGATTCTTTACACAGTACGCTGCTCCGTTCAACTCCCTTTCGTATGGACTCTAATATCACTGATCATAGTTGTCCAAGCCGCCCTGTCTCACAATGGTCACCTAAACCACTTTTTGAATCACATCCAATCATGACTCACTTATTGAAATAGATATCCACTCTTTGCGTATAGACCAGAACTCGAAGAATGAGGACGCCGCTAAGAGGTTCAGAAAGGACCCAGACATTCCTGTGTTACTCCTCCATGGGTGAGTTCTGAGTTCCCACGGTGCCTCTCCTAGTCTTACAGAACTGTGTTGCGCAGTGAACGCGAAAACGCAGGATTGAACCTAACCTGTGCTTCCCGCGTCTTCCTCCTCGAAAGCGTTGTCCATCATGGGTTCGAACTTCAAGCCATTGCACGTATTGACCGCTTGGGCCAAACGCGCCCAACTGAAGGTCAGTACATTTACTACCAATCTCCCTTTGCGGATATTCACGTTGTGCGTTGGTCTAGTATACTGCTACTATGCCGAGAACACCGTCGAGAGAAATATCCTCGACCTAGCAGCACGTCAGGGTCTATCATTATACACCAAAGACAATGCAGCTGGCACGCTTAACGTGTCCAGCTTCGAGTTGGACGATACCAAGAAGGTTATTGACTCCCCAACAAAGAAGAAAACGCAGAAAGGCGATTTCATTTTCCAGTGTGTCCCATCTTATCCATGCTTGCTATCGAAGATCGACTAAAGGGGCCTCGGTAAAGGGTTGATGATATGCTAGCAATATTATTTCCTCACATGTACGAAGACGTCGAGTATCTAATCCCGGATGAAGCCAAGATGAATTCAACGAACGATATCGTCGTAGGACCTTCGGACCATACTGGTAATGGATTTAATCCGCAGGTGAATGGTGTCCAGTCGACAGTTCGGCCAAGGCAGGAGAATGCCATTGCAGGTCCTTCGAGATTGCGTTGATTCGTATCGATAACTCAATAATTCAGGAAGCCAGGCACCTGGGCATATTTAAATTTCGATTTTTAACGATCATGATTTGCGGCACCTTTCCACACGTCTACATGTACGTTAGAAGTATCACATGCAATATACTACTGTCTATCAACAGCATAGGGATCTGTTAGACTCAACAGGACCAATAACTTGGAATAACAGCATCCAAGTCATCAAGGTACCAATAACTCAACCTCTTCGAGTATTTCCCGTCCTCCCCAACAGGCCTAAGCTGAACCCAAGTTCCGGCCAAACCCATCCCAATGGCATCTCGCAACACATCCATGTCCTTCGACGCGACAGAGAAGAGGACGGTAATCTCGTCCTCCAGCGGGTCATGCTCTTCCTCCAATCCTCCTTTTGCTCCCTGTGCGGGTTCGAAACATTTAATAATCTCCGGTTTTTCGTACCCATAAAATCCTGAATCAACCCATGGCACCAGCACGACTTTAAGTAGCATATTCTCAAGATCTGCCTCAACGGCGTCGATGGAACCGATAGCGTCGTTGTGAGACTTGGAGCGATGAGATTTGGCATGAGCGGAAGCGAAAGCGCCTGGAGGGAGGGCGTGCTTGATGCGTCTAAGAGAGCGTTCAACGAGTCTGGGGGTGTGCGTCACCGGGAAGGCGTTGGTTGGTGTAAGGAGGGTTTGAAATGCTTCTGGGACTGAAACACGCGTGAGGACGGACGGGGATGGTGGTATTTGTGAAAGAGTGTCGATCGCATCTTTGCCCATGTCTATTTCTTCATCGAAGGTTATACGCGTAATTTTGGATTTGAAAGACACGGAATCGTCGTGAGTAACGATTGTACTGCCAGGGACGGCCATGTTCTTGTTTTCCTCCTTCCTTGTATGGATGTCTTCTTCAGCATCATCGTCGTCGGACCAAGCACTCTGATTCTTTTTTTGGGAGCCCCAATACTCCCGACAAGCGTTGCCGAATTCGTCCGGGAGAAACTTGGATATAACAGACGTGTAAGGAAGTTCTTTATTTGCCAACTCAGCGACTTTGAGCGCGCTCTGAAACTTGCGCTCGGCTGAATGCTCACAAAAAACGCGGTTCCTGAGGAGGAATTCGAAGAAAAAGCACGTCAGGCGAGGCAAGATGTCGAGGTTCTCATCTGACCTAGACTTCTCGTGAGTTGTTCTGTTCAAAAAAGAGAGAATTAGAGGGCATATACGAACCACCAGAAGCTTTGACCGCGCGAATAAGAGCTCAGAAACGCCTTGACAACCCTTTCAGGGTCGTCGAGGAAGTCGATGAGTCGCTCCTCCCTTTTCAGCTTGTCAAGTTCCAAAAGTTCACGAACAGCCTCGTCGCTGCTGAGATCCACGGGTTTCACGTTATAGTATGCATACGGTGGGCGGGCGGGACCATCTCGCTGCTTCTTCTCGTTCTTCTCGCTCAGGCTTGGGTTTGTCGAAACTTGGATGTTGGCAGCTGGTTGTGGGTTGAATGACGCGTCGTCTTCATCACCTGAATAATCCGGCGACGCCAAAAGACCTTCCTTCGTGTGCTTGGGTTTGTCTATGCGGTTCCATGCAGGTGGATACCCGCTTGCACCGATGAAAATGCGGAACTACAAAGGGCGCGTGAGAACAAAAATTTGGGGATATAAAGATTTACTTGGTCCCAGAAATATTTCGGCCCTGGTTTGTTATCTTGTTCAAATGGCCAGCGGCGGGAGCCACGGAATGAAGAAACGGCAGCGAATATCCTGTCGAGCCGTGGTTGTTGCCTTCCGGCGTTTAATTAGTCTAATGATTGACGAGGTGAACACGGTGCATACGGGTTGAATGCAAAGGCTGGCCGTCTTTTGTCGTTCTCCTCCCAGTGTCGCCACCACTCTTTTCGGTCACCTTGTTGAAGTTCTGGCCGCGAGGCGCATATGTGCCGAGGCCATTCAATGACCAGATCTGGCTCGTCTCGAATGGGCAGAGCTACTGTAGGAACTCCCAGTCCGTCAATTTCTTGCCCACTTCTGTCCCGGGTCAAATGTATGCCGTGTTCTTTGTAGTCCTTGAAAGGAATAATAGTGACCCCAGGAGGGGGTTGAGGGAACGGTGGAAAGTGGATTTCTGAAAATTCGTGACTAGTTTCCCCCATTTTTCATGCCAGCTACAAGTCTTCGTGTTCTCACCCTTTGTGGAGGTTGTGGCGAGAGCAGAGAAACGGACTGAAAAGATAGCGATATGACCATTAACGAAGGTCGGTGATTAAATTATGACCAGGATTGGAAAGTGTCGTACCCTCTTGGGAATTTGTTTGGCTTCGTCTTCCCTCACAAACATTAGGTTATTCAGTGAATCTCGACGTACTTACCAACGGCGCCTCCCCACGGTCACAATCCATGAAGTTAAATGCATCATATATAACAAAAAC
The DNA here is from genome assembly GCA_018524725.1 of Podaxis mareebaensis. Taxonomy (NCBI): domain Eukaryota; kingdom Fungi; phylum Basidiomycota; class Agaricomycetes; order Agaricales; family Agaricaceae; genus Podaxis; species Podaxis mareebaensis. Next base: position 98,681 of record JAEUWP010000252.1, on the reverse strand, counting down.
CCAGGCAGATTCAGCGTGAATTGCTCGAGATGAGGAGACCGAGGTTGTCTGTTGGAGTTGCGCACGTGGTCTGTATTAGGCGAAACGTGATGCTGACCTCGACCTTGACGATGCTTTTTAGACATTACAACTCCGCGACACCAAAGTCATCCGACGCCGCCTTCGCATAATGGAGCATTCGAGCTCTGACTCCAGTGTGAAATCAATACACGACCGTGACAATGACTCGGAGACTTCTTGTTCCGCTACTGGCGAGTTGGAATCCGGTGACGAAGAGGCAGAAGACCAGTTACGTTTGCATCCGGCCTCACGTTTCAAGGACAGTCTGAGCTCTGAAGATGGCAGCTCTAGGGACTCGTCACCCGGCCCGTCGATTCGTAGACGAGTTCCTAGTTCACCCACGCTTGGATCTTTACACTCTCGAAACGTCCGCCATGCACCTCCTCACTCCTATCCCGACCGCCATCACGATGACCCCCCAGCCCAGGTACCCCAACGATCTTGGTATGAATTCGATCTTGCGGTCATCCTGGCCTTCGTTTCACCTATTGGGAATCTGTTGACCGGAGGAGACCATGTCAAGAACTTAGTCTTCATCATTTTCCTGGTCTATTACCTCCACCAAATTATTGAAGGTACCGGCCCTCACATACTCATATGTTCTTTCTTCTCACTCCGCCCACATAGTCCCGTGGGAGCTATACCAGAAAGCACAGCGGCGCAGACGACCACCACACCTTCCTCCTGTGCCTTCCGGGGATAAACACCGAGACCTCGCTATTTCCGAACTCCGAAAAATCGAAATATTCTGTTTGGCGCTAACCACGATTTCCCCCCTAATTGGCGTCTATCTCCTACGATATGCCACTACAACCTTCCTAGGACCCAACTCACTCTCATGGTTTAGTACTGGGCTCTTCGTGATGGCGACTGGGATGCGCCCGTGGTCACATCTGATAGACCGCCTGAGCAACCGTACATCTGACCTCCAAAATTTGATTCATTACCCCCCTTCCACCGATCATCATAAGCATGATGCCGACGTGCAAGAGAAACTCAAACTTTTGATGAAACGGGTAGAGGAGCTCGAGGACTCCCTCGCTCACGTAAAGAGCCAACAATTGTCATCCGAAGATGTATTCGACTACGTTAACGATGCTGTCGCTTCCGTGAAACGTTCGATCCGGAAACACGAGAAGCAATGGGATGAACAAGAAGCAAGGGTCCGATCTATGGAAGAATCCATTGCCGCGCTGTCCAGCTCCGAGTCTGGACCATCTTTTGGAAAGAAGAGCAGACTGACGATGATACCCATCTTTACCACTGCCCGGTCAATCTTGCCCAGGTGGCTCCTATCACCGCCACCAGGGTCGGAGAGCGACAAAGATAAGAGCCGCTATGGATCACGACGACGTGCCGCAAAGTCTGCTCCGTATGGATCTATGGTAAAAGGCCGCTTGGCGACAATTGCTGAAGAGGATCACTACCGGAATTACCCGTTGCTGGCTAAGCCATCGTGGTTTGCAACAAGGATTCTGCACGCAATTGGGTATGTTGTGTTCACTCCGCTGCGTGCGGTGGTTCGTATGGTATCTGGACGATATTAACGGGCTTCGGATCCCGAATTTCGCACTTGGTTCACTTGCTGTGCTCCCAGTTTTACCTTGCATAACTTATTCTCCTTGTAACCCCTTGTAACTATCTCCACTTCAGTGTAATTATAGACTGACTTCCATTTGTAACCAAGTCTCCGTAGCTTCCTGGCTCGGTGCCCCTCTGTTCTCACTAGACCCTTCACAACGCAGGTTTAGCCATTATCCACAAATGAAGAAGGGTGTGTACTCTGAGTAAAGAAGGGTTGCCGCCACTCCACGCGTTGGAAGTTTAGAAGTACGATGGCGACGATCTTTTATATTCTCTCTGTCATTTAAGGAGTCATGTCGTTCTCAACCCTCGCCTTGGTATATTCACCAGGCCGATGCCTAGAAATCGGCCACTGAAGCCGCGTCTCGTATAACAAGTGATTGACAGATCGAACTGATCACAGAAAATGGGCGCCGTTTCAAACGGAAATTTTCGTTCAAAGGTCGCAACAACATCTCACTTCCGCTCGAAAAGGACTCGTCAAATTTTTGTAGAACACTACAAATAAAAAAATCTACTCGAGATACATACCAAGAACCACGAGATCAGCTCATGGAATCTATCTTCGTTCCTTCGACCGGGCCTAAACGGCACATCAGACATCAGATGAAGGCTCTCAGGGAAAGCGATCTCCCATTAATTATAGGTCAAGGTATATGCCGAGAGCTGCACGAGGTGGAGTGCCTGTTTGACCTTCCCAAGTTCAATAGTTGGCGCACCGGCTGCGGAGAGATAATCTGTTAGAACCTTTTTTTTGGGGTCCAAGAAGTCTCTCCGAACATCGATCGGCCCGCCATCCCTTCGGAGATGTTTACTGAAGAGAGTTGTCAGATGCAGCGGTGAATACACAGATCGAGAGGATTTGGCGCTAGGGTTGGTCAGAAACCTTCGATTCTATGACAAAAACGTGTGTCGTGCATATGGTCATATGTGATATCACTATGATTAGCAATATGGTTATCCTAGTGCAGATGACCCATCCACGAGACCTGATTTCATAACGGCGCTGGGGGAACCATTCTATTATCTATACAGCGTCCGGCAAAGAAGGCTATTGTTCATGCAGCTTTGCACAACCTTTCCGTCAGAACTTCCTTTGGGAGATATCCCTCATTTCGCTGTTGAACTCACTGGCAGTTGCGTAAGGTCGCAGGGCTTGGGAGTGATTGCGACAGGGTGTGGCTGAATGTGGTCAAGACTCGCCATTGATCGTCGCACACGATGCCGCGTAGGAATTTGAGGGATATTTATATACGCTATAACACTGCGTGGATGACTTGCGGGCTCTTGCAGGGACCGCTGCTCCAGATATCCGTCTCTCCAGATCTGATAGGGATCGTGAGCCGCGGGTCAGATCTTGTCAGACTAGGTAACCGGCCGTTTTCGGACGTGGAAAAGCGGCGGCATGGGAGAGACGTGAGAGATTGGACAGAATGGAACTAACAGGTGAGTCTTGTGGGCCATCAATGATCAAATGGTTGTCTTTTTATTTTAGAATTTGGGTTTTTATCGCTCTAGTGTGCATTGGTCATTGTGCTGCCGATGCGTTCTGACTGGATCTGGAGTAACCGGTGCATATGTTCTCCGTCGCTAACATGATGGACTTGTGATCGATCGATCAGTGATGCAATAAGCGTCAATCCCATTAACCTAAAGAGGTTGATTATCCAGCCAATAAATTCGGTACGTATTGAGGTCTAAGTATGACACGTTTTTCGACGGTGTTTTTTAAGATAATCGATAACAGTAACAAATATTCAGACCATCGACAAGTGTGGAGAAAAGGGGCAGGATCATCAATGCATCAAGGTTCCATCATTGGACGGTTCGTGAAACAAGTGGGAGTTATGTTCGCTTATATTTATCGATTAGCATCACCGCACCCTTCAGGGTTACCTCGATAACCCAACGGCCATTTCTCTGGTGAACTTTGTGTAAAACCCTCGGCCATGGGACTTACTCACGTCCATTGCAAGAAAATAATATTACGGAATTCTGACGTCTCGGTCTTCCAAAATTTCAAAACCATGAGAATCCGAGTGACTAACTTGAGCAGGTGCCGCTCTACCACTTGGATCAGCTGGCATTCGCGTTGAACACCGATGAATAGGTTCATCACTTTCGTTCTTAGTTTAACGCGAAAAGGACAAATGGCGCGAGCTCAAACTCCGCCAGACTCCGCCTTCTGGCACTAGTGGGGGAATTTGAAATCGAGAAACCCAATCGTTGAAGTAACCCTGTCCGCCAAGCTGCCTTTCAAGGAGCTGAATCAAAATCTTGCTTTCATGCATACCTCTTCTTTTTTTTTTTTACCTCTTTCTTTCTTTGAATTTGTCAGTGAACGGTGCAGCCGCATACGTGTCAAACTCCCGAATCGGAGTATAGGGAGCTGAACCCTAGGACCCTTGCCGACTTAGAGCTATTACCTCGGGGTCCCCAATCAAATTAACAGCCTACTTCTCGGAGTTGCTTGTGCCAGTATCGGAAGATAGTTAGGCGCCTTTACAGGTGCTGTCACCAGTGACCCGACCTTTACGTTCATTCGGTGTTTGGCTATCGAAGATTGATAGGAATGATTGCGGAAGATCTCGTCAATAATGCAGCTGTAATACATGGTAGGCCCACGCTCTGAACGGAAAGGAAGCGAGGGGCTTGCGCAGGGACTACCTGCCTATAACAGCCACGGGCACCCGGGCACATTGGACAAGCTGTCACGAGTCCCATCGTCGTCAACTCCATAAATTCACTCTGGTTGTCTGACCTCGCACGCTTTTCTTGGGCAGTTGCTACTCTTTCTGGATCCCCATCATTGGTCATTCACAATCTCTTGCTCCCAAAAATCCGTTATCGCTCTCTTTTGTTATACCTGGTCCTGGCCCCTGACGCAGAGTGGAGAAGAGTATGCAGGCTCTCGACAACAATCTCGACGCTGTTGATTCTGCCGACTTATTTTCGGGTGCTGTTGACACTGCACACGAGGTTGATGTGAATGCTCTTGTGCAGGCGGATAACGGGGTGTCGGAGACAAATACGAGTTCGCCTAGAGCGCCTGGCGGGATGCGTACCGAGGGATTGAAATTGCCGCTGGAGATCATAGAGGGTATTTTCAATGCTGTGGAAGAGAAAACCGACCTAATGGCCTGCGCACTCTCGTGCTCATTCTTCCGACGTAAATGCCAGAGTCGGCTTTTTCGGGACTTGACGATCAGCTGCGATTATGGCGACCGGGCGTTTAGGGAGGGAGGGATGGTCCATACGATTGCACATGGGGACTGTCATACCCATATCATGGGTTTGATTAGGTGGCTGAAGATTGAGAACCACTACGGCGCTTGGAATATTCCGGGAGGAGGAAAAACCGTGGATTGCTTGTTGGGGAAATTCGTCAGGAAATTGAAGGCTGTTGAGAAGCTGGAAATATCTGGCATTGAACTGGAGTGGAGGCACAGGGTATTTGCGGACGGATTGGTGGCACTGTTGCAGGTCCCTACGCTGAGGGAATTGAAGCTACGTGACTTAGAACATTTTCCCATGCAGTTAATTCTTTGGGGGCGAACATTGCAGAAAGTCGAGATTGAACATGTATTGTTTATGCAGTCGGTCTTCGTGGGGTTTAAAAGACCTGTTGTATCACCGTCCCTGGAGGTCTTCAGGATGGATAACAGGGAATTGGGACTGACCCTCCTCGGGATCCATTTTCTTTCAAATGACATTGGGCGGTCTATGTTCGGTTGTTTAAAGGAATTGCGACTAGAATATCGTGATGGAGAGGGTGACCGGCCAGATGACATCAATTCTCTGCTTACCGCTTGCCAAAATTCCCTCGAGAACTTGGGTCTATTTTTCACCCACGAAGGTAAGTGATAAATTGTTCAAGCGCGGGTAATATTTTCGGCTCATTTTCTGGTGCAGCATATAGCCTGGTCCAGTTATATGTTAGGAACATCCGCCTGGACAGGATGATCAAGTTGCGGAGCTTCTCGACGCGTGTATACATCACCACTCGGGGTGGATATCTCGAGGAAGACCACCCTTTCAAGTTCTTGGGGGCCCTGTTTAATGGAGGTCCGCAGTCATTGCAAAAGGTCCAGCTCTCGTTTTTCCATCGCTTTGGAGATGAAGCAGACGAAGGAGCCCCTGAGGCAACAGGGTGGAGTGAACTGGACTCAGCGTTGACGTCGATGCCAGGATTGCAGGAAGTCTCGGTGGTAGTTTGTTGTACCCAGTGCGCACCTGATGAAATACGGGCGCACGAAGACGTCTACGATCTACCACTTTTGCAAGCTAGAGGCGTTACTTTCAACAGGAGGTTTACAGATGTGAGTCACGACTTCGGTATGTCACAGAACCTATTAACGACCTACAGGACATTAACTCGGCGCTTGAAGAATGAACATCCTAGGAATGACGTCAATCACAAGCGAAGTGCTTGACTCTACATAGATCTTTTTATCCTTCTTAATGGCGTGGATGACAACATAAGTAATGTATAATTGGTTTTATGTTATAGACAGAAAACTATCTGCACGTCATCCGGTGATAAGATAAGATGTTATCGTCAAGTTCGACGAGGACAGATGATCGCAGTATCACAGATGATGCACATTCACCACTACTAACTCCATACGATGCGGTGCATGTTCGGGAGGAAAACTGCGTAAACGTACGTTTGCGGGAGCGAGCTCCGGGTCTGGCCGGGCGGAGAAACCGCGGAGCATGATCGATGGACGTCGATGGCCGGATATGGCAGCACCATGACGTCGGTATATATCCACTCGCGGGTTATGCACGCCTTCGTTGTTTAACACAATGACCAGTCTCAGAAACCACCGCGTTGTCATCGCCTCTCTCTTTCTCCCCACCACCGCCGTCCTCGGCGAGTCCGCCCCTGCCACCCCGGATATCCCCCAAACTGATTTGCCTGCCAAATTCCCTTCAACCCCTGATGCGAAACCAACTCGTCCACCGCTGAGCTCGCATGCCCGACAGTCCAGCGGCTCTTCTTTGACTCTGCCTATCAAAAGCATTGTTGAGGACTTGAAAGATAAGGTGTGCCGGCTATATTTCCTCAATTTCTAGCGCATATATTGACTCAGGGACCCTCCCTAGACCCGCAACGCTACCCCTGCAACTCGCTCCCCTGCGGCTGAAACCGTTAACCCGTTCACAAAGCTCACCCGGTTCGCAGACGCTGTGAGCGAGCGGCTTGAGGACACCAAACAATCTGGTACACCCTCGACGCTCAACCCATCTCCCCCTACCTCCCGCAAGCAACCATCTTCGAGCAATGCCGAGTCTCGCCTTCAACGCAAGCACTCACGCTCAGCTTCACGTCATCCTCCCGCGAACAACCACAGCCAAATTTGGCACTTCGAAAGCAATCCTCGCTGCAATGGTGGTTTGAAGAACGCGGTGGAGAGCGTGGGCAGCAAGCTAAGGAAGAAGTTGTGGGTCGGCACCCTGGGAACTTGCACCGATGGATTTGGGGAGGCCGTCAGACACGATATTGATGCCCGTATGCTCATGGAGCAGAATAGTCTGCCCGTTTGGATTCCGGATGCTGAATTCCAGAGTTGTTACGACGAATTTTGTCATCAGGTTGGGTGTATGCGCTTCGCCTCTGTGCATGGCTGACTTGTAAACAGGTTCTCTGGCCAGCTCTTCATTATGCTGTACCGGACGCTCCGAAGACGAAACTATTTTATGAATCTGCCTCATATAAACAATATGTTGCTGTCAACCAGCGCTTCGCAGATGCTATCATTGCCAACTATCAGGAGGGCGACATTAGTGAGTCCCATGATCCCCGTCTGTGTTTGCACTGTCTCATCGCGTTTAGTCTGGGTGAATGATTACCACCTCATGCTCCTCCCACTTCTTTTGAGGTCCTCAACCCAAATACCCCCTTCCACCCCTATTGGATTCTTTATGCACGTCGCCTTTCCTTCTTCAGAAATCTTCCGGTGCCTGTCCGTGCGACGCGACCTTCTTTCTGGTCTTATGGCGGCAGACCTCGTCGGTTTCCAGACCCCAAATTATGCTCGTCATTTCCGCCAAACCGTCAGTCGGATCTTAGCATTTGAGGCGTTACCCAAAGGCATCCGTATACCCGAAGGAGACGAGGGTCGTTTAGTAAAGGTGGAAGAGCTGGTTAGAGTCGGATGCTTGCGCGAAAAGGCTCAAGAGCCGAAGGAAACACCTGAAACTAAACTAGCGGAAGAGGTTGTGAAGGCGGAAGAGGAGAATACCAAAGCTTTGGAGCGTGAACGGTTTGTGGACGTTGGATCATTCCCTATGGGCATCGATGTGAAGCGCCTCCAGGAGAGGAAGTGAGTCTCACATCTGGCCACCACTTTTATCGGAACATTAACACGGCTTCAGGAAAGAACCAGAAGTAGCAGAATGGGTGTTGGTACTCAAACAACGTTACGCTGGCATGAAGATCGTCGTTGGGAGGGACAAGCTCGATGAGATTCAGGGCGTAAGGCACAAGATTCAAGCCTTTGAACGATTCTTGGAACGATACACGGAGTTCCAGGGAAAGGTCTGTCACCCTTTTCTGTCTTCGTTTCGGCTGTATTGAAACTAGCGACCCAGGTGGTACTGATCCAAGTTGCTTTACAAACGACCGAATCCAACGAGTTGGCTGGCGGCGTAGCCGACGCAGTATCCAGGGTCAACTCTAGGTTCTCAACTTTGACATATCAACCCGTCGTATTTTTACATGTGGGCATCGTTTCCTGTTTTGATTGAATTCCCGGTGACGATGATCACAAGGTCCAAGACTTGACATTCAGTCAATATCTCGCGCTACTAATTGTTGCCGATGCTTTTATTGTGACGAGTCTCAGAGAAGGCATGGCACTCAGAACACATGAGTTCGTTGAGTGTCAGGAAGGAAAAGAAAACCCAGGAGGATTGATTCTAAGCGAAGTGAGTAGACAGATCCCCAGGTTTCAAATGATAACTAAGGATCTTGGTAGTTCGCAGGCTCGTATAGTTATAGCGGTTTTAGGAGTTGCATAGCCATCAATCCATGGGATACCCGGGGCACTGCAGATGCGATGTACTCTGCCCTCACAATGGATCCGGAGGACAGCAAAGCTCGTTGGATGGTATTCTAGTTTCTGTTATATCTACCTTGATTTTGGCTGAGCGACTTGTACGCAGGAACTACATAATCATGTGACGACACAGACTTCACAAGCTTTCGTCAGCAGTTTCCTCAGCCGAGTCATCCGAGCGCACTCCGAACATTATCTGGATGATATTGAGGATGTCCCGCCATTAGATCTAACCCGAGTCCTTCCCCGGTGCGTAGACCTCATGAGACACTTTTGCGATCGCTCATTTTCAACGTAGATATAGGCATTCCCAGCGCCGCCTTATCCTTGTCGATTTCGAGGGAACCTTGTGGAGAAGGGATCTTACTCGCAAAGGTCTCCAGGCATACCTGAACGGTGATTTCAAGATACCAGAGGAACCTTTGGAAGCCCTAAAGAACCTTGCGGAAGACAAGCGAAACGAGGTCTGGTTGCTCAGTGGATTGCCCGTGAGAGGTGTACTGGACCGTGTCGCAGAAAAGGTTCCGAACATTGGAATTGTGTAAGCACTTACTTTGCCATACTGCCATTTCTCGGACTGATTGTTAATGTAACTTGCAGAGCGGAGAACGGTTGTTATATCAAAACAAGACCTGGAAGAAATGGCGGGGGAGAATGGGTCAACCTAGTCGCAAACCTCAATTTAACATGGAAGAGCAGTTGTCTGGAGATATTGAATTATGTAGGCCTACTCGATCTCTCGGGTACCCACACACTCACTTCACAATCAGTTCACGGAACGCACGCCTGGGTCTATCATTGAAGAGAGAGAAGCCTCCATAATTTGGCGCTACTGGACTGGACGTCCCCAAGCGGATACCGCGGATAGGCAGTGGGCCAGGAGGCAAGCAGCCGAAGCTCAAAACCACATCTTCGACAGTCTAGGGGAGCGTTACGGTTTACGTATCATTCCTGGCAAGAACTCCTTCCTTGTTCTTCCCGGTAACATTTCAAGATCTACCGCAGTCGGTACAATATTGCAACCAGGAGGACCCGCTAGCTCGTCTGCCGCTGTTCGATCGGGCCGCGTCGTTTCTGCAGAACCTTACGGCACCTTCAGCTCTCCCGTTTCCCCGAACATTACCATTTCAGCAGCCGCGGCCCGAGTTGATGAAACCCGCGGCCTCGCGAACGAGATTGATTTCGTGCTGGTGATTAGTTCGGATGAACCGCTGCTAAGGAGGATGAATGAGATCGAAGGGGCAGATGCGGAAAGCGTTACGGTTAGCACCAGTAAACGAGGGACAGATGCACGCTGGAGGCTCGATCTTGATGAAGGGCAAACTGCGGTTCCTAGCACTGAAATAGACCAAGATTCCGAGGAGGTGAAGGAAGACGGAAAGGCAGGTAATGTCGTCGTGGAGGTTTTAGAACGGTTTGCGCATGTTGGAAACGGTGTGTCGAAAAGCCCACTAATACTTTGAGTAAATCTAGACTTCTACCCCCTTTTATTTGAACGGATGATACCTGCCCCCCCCCCCTCTTTATCGCTATAAATGTATTCTTGTATAAAATGATTTGTGCTTGTGTAGATATGGCCACAAAATGTTGCTATCGTTTGGGAGCCAGGGTATGAAATCGGACGAAATCTGACGCCGACGAGTTATCGCTTCCATGGCGCAAAGAGCTACCACGTGCTCGAGGTCCTTTGTGTCTCAAGTGGGTGTTCGACGTCGTGGCAAGCATACGTGCGGGAGTGTTTGGCCAAAAGGGGTGACCAGTGACCCGCGGACACCTTTATCGCCGACTTGTTAGCAACTTTTGTCCCTACGACGCGAGTTACAGAGCCATATAGATTGTCAACCGCGGTATGCGTTAGAGAATGTGTTAGCTCATATTCAGTCGGCATAAATTCCTAGCGATACTAATACATTTGTGAACACGTGCTTCCTCATTGCCCGCCATCTTGGGTGTGCATAATTGATTCGAAGTACCAAGCCTGAATAACCTCAGATCCCCCCACCGTCCTGAGGATCATGCTCTGTCACCAATACTCAGTCATGCTACTATCTAACCTGGAATTTTGCAATATTCTCACCTCGGGCAGTCCCAAAGCTTCGGCTTGGACTTCAACTTGTTTCTTCTTCGCGGTCCCATCATCAGCAAAATACTTGGGCAGTTGGCCAGCCTCGGGGACAGGGAAGATGCTGAACAGTACACTTTCAGCAACCGCTAATAGAACTAACCCTGAATGAAGACGTACGCGAACTTTGACTGTTGAAGCCAGGGTTTGTTGGGCGGCACATGGAGAATCATCCACTTGTGTGGGTTCTCGGCTGCTCCTTCCATGCAAGAGATCGGTTTGCGATCTTCTAGCTCACCAAAGATACCGAATGTGGGCGGATACTCGGGAGGCAACCATACAAGGTCAGCACGTTCGATGGTATAAATGTAGTTGGCTTCGTCGACAACTTTGACTTGCCACTGTTCAGCCAATGTGAATGGTATCAGTGATGGGAGGAGGAATTACATCCATAACGTACAATTTGACGCTCGCGTCCTTTGTTTTCAGACTGTAGAGTAATTGGGTACTTGGTTTCCTCTGGTGCGGTTGCATATACTGGTGGAGGTGGTTCGACGGGTATGCCTACGTCCTCACCAGGTCCTCTCCTCTTGTGGTCCAGGGGGTCCTCAGGGAGGATACGGTAAAGACCTGGGGAGATAGTGACAGGCTTCTCTTTAGATTCGGACATTATAGTGGAGGAGATGCCAGTGATACCGGGTTGGGGAACACTGGAAGAGTATCATTGTGGTTACTTATACCCCCAGCACATATCGCGCATGAGCCAGGATGAGAGTTACTGTTAGTCCTCAGCGGACCGTTCCACCTGCCAGGCATGAACGTTATGTCATGGTTTTCCTTGATGGCGAAATAGATACACCGTCTTCATTGCAGCCACCGCCTTCTCTTCAGAAGAATGATCACCTGAGGGTGGGGATTGAAAGGCTGTGACCTCCGACGCTCACTCAGCGTTCAACGCCGAACGGTCCATTGAGTTCATGAATACCGGACAGCATACTTGTTAGAGAACTCAGAATCCTGTCAGTCCTGATGGGAGTGCCGGAACCTGACCCCAATTCGGAAAGGCACCTCACGGCGCAAGAAATTATCCGCTATAGAGGGATGCATTAAGGAGTGAGGTTTGAGGGTCTGATATGGAAGATGTCAACCACAATTAATATGCAAGGACTGTCAACACATGCCAGGACTAATAGAAGGGCTCCGTGGTACTGCACGCCGGAAGTCCGAGGTTCATTTTCCTGCGCGAGCAACAGGTGTCCCACGTCACACAGCGTGAAGTCCAGCACTTCGACACGTCACATGTCACAGACCACAGGTCTCTGCAGGACTTGAGCTATGCCTACAGACATCGCGTCCCCGAAATCTGGAGAAATTTCTCCGAAAATTTGAAATATAAGAGCCTTTCTGAGCTGTGTCAACGAGAAACGCACGAATCTATTGTCAGAAAGCGTGGGAATGTTTTCTGGTCCAGTCAAAGTGCGGAATTTTAGGATATAATATTTGTACATAAGTAGGGATAATCTTGGGTCTTGTCTCTCCTCATAGAGAAGGCTTGCTGATTCACATACTTCCTGTGCCTTACGGAGATTCAGGTTTGAGGAGTGTAAGCCTGGTAGGCTTAAGACGTCACGTGTACTAACCAATAAGGCATAACACGATAGGTATATATATACAGATAGACGTAGATAGATGCTTCCTTCTTCCGTAAGGGTTCGCAGAGGTTTGCGGTGACGGTACAAATAAATCTTCATCTTTGAATTATGATGTTGTCCCGTCTAGACAGTTATTCTTTGCCACTAAGGGTTCTACCCAAACTTCAAAGTCTTCCGACTCCGTCGTACGTGCAGAGATGATATCCATCTGAAGTTCTTCATGCCAGTCTTTCTTCAAAAAGCGTGAACGAAGTAGTTTCATAAATTCATCAAAGGGTTTCTTCTTGAAGCTCTTATCTTGGCTGTTGATCCAATTGATGATGGGTGGGCATCCTGAACAGGCGTTTACGATGCTCGCCGTTCATTTACTCTCCTTGACTGTTTCGGTTGCACTGTCGAAATATGCTCATACTCCGTTTTCGAAGTCGGCCAACATCATCGGTGTGATTTTGTTGGTGGGTACGTTTGGGAAGAGGGGTGGTCCTTTGGGCACGTTGATGATACCAGAAGGGAGCGTTGTCGACGCCTATATTCTATAAGCAGATGAAAGAACTATCTTGATCATTGCAGAAATCCGATTATCAGTTATCTTATCTATCTCTAGGTTGATCACACGGAAATAACCCACGACCTGTCGACCTCTATTTATAGTGCTATTTGTTAGACGCCCAGGTTGGAGACTATCGTCATCGTTATTAATTTACTCGCGACCCTACTCGCTACTCCATTACATGCTTGGACGCGAGTACCGCCTCCTGAGACCTGAGGTAATCGGGCTTTGAGGGCGATTAATGTCTATTCGTTACTAGTGGATCGTAGTATAAGTACATCTTCAGAGGTATTATCTGAGATATTACAAGATAATTGGAATTCGTAGCACGCTACGCATCAAAGGGCAGAGATTGATTGAGTCAGAAAATGAAAAGGAGCGTAACAAAGGAAGGACGTTATCGTAAGGGCGGGTCATGTCGGAGTATCCGTAAGGTATAGCATGCATCGAAAGGGTGATATGCTAGAGCTAATGACAACTATACTACTGCAAATGAAATGTGTAGGGTTTTGGTACATTTGGTATCGTGCAGAAGATAAAGGGAGGGGACAGAAAGAAGAGGTGAAGGGAAAAGGGAAAAAGGAAAGTACCAGGGGGGAACCTAAACTAATAATGATAGCAGAGGAAAGCCAGAAACGAATGAAAAGGAGTGCTGGACGTGCTAGCAGTGCGCCATTCAACGCCTTGCCACACGCTTTCGTTCCCGACCTTCATCTTCTATGTCCATTGCCTCACTAGAAGGCTGGACAACGTTGATGTTCTGATTCTGTTGCTGTCCCCGCGTGCTTTTCGTCCTCCGACGAATGGAGGCAGATAGGCCAGGCTGGGACGCAGGTGAACTCCCCATTGACGGGGACTGGGCCGCCGACATATTACCGGCGGTAGTGGGCCCAGAAGCGGCGTCGAGCATCATCATCATCGCATGGCGTCGTTTGGTGCCCGCAGTGGGGACAGTTGGCGTTTCGGGGAAGGAGATGGGAGGATTGATGGGGGTTACCGTTTCCGGCGCGAAGTTGAAGACTGGCGTTGAGGGGATTGCCGGGAAGCTGGGATATGAAGCAGAGGACTCTCCTTTCAGCGCGGCTCTAGCTTTGCTGCGTTGCGTAGGTCGTAGCGTGTTCACCGGAAGAAGAGGCGGTGATGGGCTGGCTGGTTCCGGAAGGTGGTTTGAGGTCGTCAACGCTGGCGAGCTCGGAGTGGGAAGAGAAGCGGAAGACAGTAACTAGAGAAAACCATTGATTAATATCGCATTCGCAAGGTGTGTGACAGAACTTACGCTATTGGAAGAAGCCGGTGGAACACTTGGTTTGTTGTGATTTGGGGGTACTGAGGGCGCTGCTCTCGCGCGCTCCTTTTCTTTTTCCCGCTCCTCCTCTTCATCTTCTTCCTCCTCTTGGGCTTTAATAGCCTCCAGCCGAGCTTCTATCCAGTCCATAATTCGACCAACCGTCATACCATCGTTATCTGCACCGTGCGATGATTCTGATGCGGAGGAGCCCAATCCTCCCACAGAAACGCCCTGTTGAATCATCGTCAGAAGATCCTGGCATGCAGCGGCATATCCTGCATTGTAGGCGCGTTTGGCATTCTGGCGTGAAGAACGATAGAGCGTGGTAATGCTGAGTGCCGCGGCTTTTAGGAAGTCAGCTGAATTATTCTAATAATTTCCAAACATAAAAAGTATATACCTTTGAAGTTGTTGAGGAGTTCCTGCTCTGCCTTCTGCTGTGCCATTGGGAGAGAGTTTGCGAGAGTGTTGAGGTTGAGTGTCTCCATGCTCGATGGGAGGTAGGGAGAAGAACAGAAACCCTAACCTTGTCACAAACACCTTTGTAAACCAGTCATCCTCGCTTATGTAAGCACCACCCAGCGTATTCCACCACCATGTCTGAGCTTGCTCCTTGTGGTGGCTCTCGTCGAAACAGTCACCTGGAATACTCAGCTCTGCTAGGGTTTATGTGGCGCCTGGTTTTATTGCTTATTTTCTAGTAATCTTGACTCCCGGCACGAGTATTCTCATCCACACCGAATTATAAACAGTTACGAATGACGACAGGGCCACCACTTTTGATTATGCACATTCTGTACTGCCTTCTCACCATACTCCGCGGTCGGAGGAACGCCGTGGTTCATCGAGTACCATGAGTCACATTTACGCCTCGATGCCGTGGCAACAAAGTCGATCTCAATTGTGCGATATTTGGCTCGCTCCGTCCAAAGTAGCCTTGCCGCTTCCTCGTGCTATTAAGCCCATGAAGGCCAATGACTCATACACAGCCATAAAGCTCTCCGGTGCTTGATGCTGTCAAGCTCGATCTCATTTGCAGGCTGATCAATCAATTCGTTTCCATACTTCACTGGGACTTGCAATTGTTCCTGAACGAGCCAGGTGAAGGCGAAGAAATTGATGATTCCCACTGAGAAGCATGTCGGATTCTATTGGACCGGACATCAATAGCTTTGGACAACAATAGCACGCAAATGTACAACAACAGCTTATGAGCTTCGGATTTTGGACCTGCTTGGACCAACATGTTGGTCCAGTGGAGCGGATGCCCATGACCATGTCCCACGGTTCCAATATTAGGCCAGAAAGACGTTCTGATGGCGGTCCGCCGGTCCGGCACCCCTGTGATTAGTATCACACCTGACAATAAACAACATCTGTAATCTAATCAACACCAGACCACTCCGCAGAATCCACCTCGAGAGCCAACGATAAACTGTTCCTTCAGTCCATATTCCACAATACAAAATGTCAAACGAGTCAACACCAAACTCTGTATCCTCATCCAGGGGCAGAGGACGTGGACGTTCACGGGGCGGATACGGCAAATACCTCAGAGCACGAGGCAGACGTGGAGGGGGTCGTCCAGCAGAATTCCGTGAACGTATTCTACTTGAAGGCGAGAAACCTGAGGAGCTTGATGAAGAAGAGGCCGCTGAACGCGCAGCCAAGTACGCTCGGAGACAGCTTGGTTCGAATGCGGATCGATATGTCGAACCTGAACCTGAGTTGGGATCGGATGGTACGTCCTGCGTTCATCAGTCTTATAACTCTGATTAAAGTGAAATTGGTGTAGGAGAGCCAATTGTAGAACCCGAAGTGGACCTATCGAGTTTCTTGGAACACCAACGTCTATCTGATGAGAAAGGTTCCTCACTAGGATCTGAACCCGTTGCACAGCTCGAGGACGAAGATGACGTGGACCATTCATTGGATCATATAACGTCGGGATCTAAACCTAAAGGACAGTCGACCGCTCCAAGGAAGGGGAAACTAGAGACATTAGAGTGGAACGAAGAACTCGAATCTTTGGCCCGTGAAAAGGCAGCAGCGGAAGCCACTTGGGGTTCGCTCGAGGTCCTTCTCTGGGGAGAACATAAGGACTTACGCCCTATTGACAGATTTGAAGGAGCGTTTCCGAGCAAAGTCGGAAAAGCTACGAAATCGTCCAATACCTAGTGCGAAGGAACGCAAAGGTACGAAGAAATCAGGTTTTCATGCGTCCGAACTCATATTGTCGCTCTATAGCGACCACTGCCCTCGCCGAAGCACCTGCACTACCAACCTCTGCGCCGTCAAAGGATCCTAAAGCTGAAATGCAAGACTTCCTAGATGATCTGCTGGGCTGATTCTATGGAGTTGTATCTCACCTTTGAACCTTCTGAGGCCTGTCACAGGGCTCATAGGGGGGTCAGTTCCAGCTCATTAGGGCTCTTACTTTCGGAATAGCAGACGACCTGCGAACATTTGTTCCGAGCTGCTTAAGTACGGCGCAAAGAGGTGATCGCTTGCTCGTTCTGATGACGATCGGAGAGATTATAATCCGTGGTCGATGTTGGCATACCTTTAATCCGTGAAGTCCATATCTCGTAACCGTGGCAAGCTAGCCGCCTGAATTTACTTCCTTTATTCCCAAGGCTTCCATTGTCGGATTCGCTGTTTAGGTGCCTCAGGATGGAGCTCATTCGTCCGACGCAAATAACGATAAACTCCAGAGACAAATCCAGTTCAGTTCAATTCTTATCGGCTACTTTACCCTTAGAGATATTACATTTGTAGAAAAAAAGAATTCTTAATGGTTTCAGCAAGCACCGCCGGTAGGTTGCCCAGTCTGGGTGTGGAGAACGGGCTCAAAGTACCAGACATGGGTTTCAGCCTGGCCCAGCGTCCTGAGAATCATGTCCTGTCATAGCGTTAAACATCAAGATCGTATATTATTCAAAAATCTACCCAAACTCACCTGTGACATGCTCCATCCTCCACCTTGGGCTTGAGCACTTTCACCTTCCTCCGCTAATAACGCGATTCCATCATCGGCGAAATATTTAGGCTCTCCTCCACCGTCTGGAATAGGAATGATGCTGAAGAGTCGACCCTCAGTAAACCTAACCACTTCGTCGGAAACTACTTCGGAGGTGGCACATACGCAAACATATTTTGCTGGAGCCAGGGGTACTTAGGAGGCACATGAAGAATATTCCACTTGTGTGGGTTATCTTTCACTCCGTCCAAACAAGAAATAGCCTTGCGATCCGCTGGAGGGCCATCAATACCGAAGGTGGGTGGATGCTCGGGGGGCAACCACACCCCATCGGCGCGATTGATGTTATAGATGCCTTTGGCTTCGTCAACAACCTTGACTTGCCACTGTTGTGAAAGACGATCATGAGTTGATCATGAAGGAACCGCTAAGAGTGGCTGAATAACGTACGATTTGGCGTTCGTTCCCACTCTTCTGGGGTTCGAGGGTGATTGGGTTGGGATTGTTCTCTGGCGCAGTCGCATATACCGCTGGGTTCAGCGGGATTGGCTTGATCCCGCCAGGACCTTTGGCGATGTCCATGGGATCCTTGGGGAGGATACGGTAGAGGCCAGGGGTGATCTTGACGATCTTCTGTTCCTTGGTGTCAGACATGAGAAGGTGATATAGGTGACGCAGCTGCGTTGGGGGACTTCATTAAGGATGATATGAGGGTCATTTATACGCTTGCTGGAACATTGAAGGTGTCGTGGAGGTGACAATAAGGGAAGGTGGAGGTCTCCGAAGAAACAGTTTGCCTGTCACTTCCGAGTTTGAATGCTTCGAATTACGGCCTTCTTGTCTGTCAGCTCCCCGCTGAAGACTGCATATAACATGCCTATAACGGAGCTGTCATTCTCGCCGCCATTTTAGACAAGGTACTATGCAGCTTGCGGATGCATGATAGAGCGGCTGAAGAGAGTCTCTCACTGAGAGCCTAGGAGCATAACGTGAAGGAATGGAATTGGAGGGAGTTAGGTCCAGTGCATGATCATTCCACTGAACCTGACTAAATGGATCCAGGCGTTCAAAGTGAAGGCTGGCATGTTGGGACTGATTTGGATTGCTCTGCAAAAGAAACGGAGACAGTTATCTGCCGTCTGACGGTTGACGTTCAATAACAAAAGCATGCCGAAAGCTTTGTTGAGCTGGGAGCCTGCCGTGGCAACATGATTGCGTGATCCGGGCATTTGCATGCGGAAGCTGGTCAGCATTTGTGGTAATATAACATCAACTTTCTTCACAAAGTCGGGACAATTCAAGTAACGGACACGGGGCCTTAGAGGCTGTGACTTTGCCACAAACGTGAGAGATATACAGGCGGGCGATCGTGAGCCAAACGTTGCTATGGATCAGAATACACCAAACATCAGGTAATAGTCAAATTGTACGGTAAGTAGAGGATGGTCCTATCCAGCGCAAGATAATGATACAATCTAAAACGTTATGAACGTAACGGAACGAAAACAAGGAATGGACCCCAGCTCCTATATGAAAACACGTGGACGCGAAGGAGATTATAGTATGTGTGCTCATCAGGCAACAGGTATCAAAAGGGACGTCAAGCATCAGGTATCATAAGAGCATCAAGCACCAAGCATTAGACAATTTCATCCACCGAAGCCTGTCGGTGAACAGTGACTACGATTCCTTGCTGAGCACTCGGATGTGGTCTCGTCATGGGGTAAATGCTGGGCCCGCAGAACGGGCGGTGATAAACAGGGCTCGGCAAACATCCGGGGCGGGGCGGCGATCTATGGAATGTGGGGCTGACGGATTCCGGCACAGAGGGTACAGGTGAGGGTGGATCAGAGGGAGATAACGCCGGCGAGAGGGAAATATCTGGAAGTCGTGGTGGATAATCACTGACGCGCGTAGACACAGGGTTCTGGATAGGGGAGCCATAAGCATGCGTGCTGTCGTGGGATTGAACATAGATTGAGAAGTCAGAGATGCTCAAGGTGTCGGACGGATCGATGATGGTCTCTCCTTTGGCCGCGTCAAGACGAGAGACTTGGGTTTCGGATTTTGTCGGAGAAGGGGCCGTAAGGGTATGTAGGGAAGGGTGGGATGAGGATATAAGGACAGGATTCGAGATAATGGGGAATTTGATAGCAGAGTTGCTTCTGCTCTCCACCAGTTTCAAAGGTTTTAGTCCACTGAGCAAGGGTAAGGCGGAGAGAAGTGCTAGAGCAAGTAGGGCTCACCTAGAACCAGGTAAACCGTTGATCTTCAGCACTTTTTGTTTCTCTAACGGTTTTTGCAGAAGAATAACTTTGGTGAATGAGGTCCAGACACGTGTGTATTCCTTCTTTGCTTCGGCACCGAACCCGAAAAAAACAAAGAAGATGAATGAGGATACAGGCATTGCCCACCAAAGGACCATATTAGCGCGGCGGAAAGCGGGAGGAATGGCCACTTCAGGATATAGGCCAACTCGGGAGAAGTTGTAGTGGACGTCATCCCAGTTTGTCCACGGACACAGTCTGCCTGCGACATTATGATGAAGATTGAAGGACGTCAGTGCCGTACCCCAAAGCATTTCCGTTATGACCATTGCGATTAAGCGCAAGTAGGAATTGGTTGTGAGGGTCGAGTTCGAATTTCGAAGGTGAGAGGCGAATGTCAGACGCTGGCAGATAAAATGATAAAGAGCAATAGCTGACAGAAAGTAAGCCCGATGAGATATGGGACATGATTTAGTACGGAGACTTACTAGCGTAGATCATCGTAACGACGGAGAACAATAGCTGAGGCAGCCAAATAATCAAAATAGCTGGGATCGAGATATAAGCGGCTGCCTGACAACCAGTGTTTTCAATGATGTCGAATCGATGGCCCTGAACAATGTAATCTACCAATAGATTTTAGTATGTTCCCAACAGAGTGTGGAGGCACCTACGAAGTGCCATGAAAATGAGAGGCAAACCAAAACACATGGTACCCTCAAAAAGCATGCGTCGACGACGATCTCCGTGACTAAAAGATACTTTTCGTCCGGATGACACCGTTTCAAGGTGTTTGCAGATGCACGCAGTTGAAATTGGAAGAGCGTATGATGCACCGACAACAATCTTGGTCGCTACGGTTCATCAGCCGGAACTCTCCTCTGGTACTACGTATTACCACTTACCAATGTCACACCAAATTGGCAAGGTATTGCGTACGTTTCCAGCCCACACTATCGAGTTGATCCCATAGATTATATCAACAACAAAGAGCCATCCAATGAGAGAGAGTGTCGCAACGTTTCTTGCCCGCCAATGCCAAGGCAAGGGAATCAAGACTAGCCCTGCGGCAAGGAAAGAGAAAATGGGCAGTTCTGGATACTTCATAGAGCAAATGAGAAGGGATGCAGCAAGAAGACCATTATTGCTCTGCAGTGTCTATCTTATACGTGCTTTCGCTGTCTGGGGACACCGAAGATCGTCTGGCATTGTTTCGTCTTGTCACAATAGAACGTGACGAGTCAATGTTCCCATTGTGACATGGTTCACCATGCACGTCACAATGCTCAGTTGGGCTTCCGAGTCACGCCCTTGTCCCTGCTGGTCCTGGCGGCTCTTCAAACAATGCTGAGCTCAAGACGTCATATAAGAGGCTTATATGTCCGCTTGTCGCACAACTTTCCTTTCAATACCACCTGAAGGCTATGTCTGACCCAACATATCCCTTCTTTTCTGTCTTCGCTTTTCTCGGATTTATCCTTGTACTCCTTCCCTTACCATGGCATCTCAAAGCCTGGAATTCTGGGACCTGTTTCTATATGATGTGGGCTTCACTTGCCTGTCTGAATCAGTTTGTCAATTCGGTCATCTGGCATGGCAATTCTCTCAACTCTGCACCAATCTGGTGTGAAATTTGTACGTTCTACTTCTCTCATGCATGTGCCGTTGATGCTGAGGACCGGACTACAGCCATTCGGATCATGATGGGCGCTTCTGTGGGACTTCCTGCTGCTTCGTTGTGCATCAACAGACGGTTATATCATATTATCACAGCCCGGGCGGCATCTATATCCAAAAATGAGGTTAGCATGGTTTACTGACTGTCTGGCACATTCATGGAACACGGTCCACAGAAAGCACGAGCGATTCTCGTTGACACTTCTGTTTGTGTTTTGTTTCCTTTGTCGTATATCGCCCTTCGTAGGTCCTTTCCACAAGCGTCCCCGTCTTTTACTCACTTCCCCTCTAGAGTATGTCGTCCAAGGACACCGCTTCAACATTTACGAAGACATCGGATGTTTTCCTGCCATGTATAACGCACTACTGTTTTACTTCATTTCCGGCGTGTGGCCTCTGGTCATCGGGTGTATCTCAGCTGTCTACTGCGGTAGGAGGTTTCATGTATGTTTGTGGGAAGATGACTGATATCCTTTTAGCTTTGACGCTATACACATTTTCTCGTCGCCGCATTGAGTTTACCCGGATCTTGGCCTCGCATCCGTCCATCACTGTGTGGCGCTACTTCCGGCTTATGGCTTTGGCTATGGCGGATTTGCTTTGCACCGTACCCCTTTCAGCCTTCGTCATCTGGTGGAATGCCACTGCCAGGCCAATCGAACCATGGATCAGTTGGGAAGATACTCATTTCAATTTCTCCCGTGTGGAGCAAATCCCCGGCATTCTCTGGAGACGCGACCATACTCTCGTTGTCGCAATGGAATTCACTCGATGGGTTGTGCCTTTCTCTTCCTTCGTATTCGTTCTTTTCTTTGGGTTCGCGGAGGAAGCCAGGAAGAATTATTCAACCGCATTCTCAAAGGTGTGCGGTATCCTGTCATTCGGAGGTTACACAGACTTCAGGTAATCTGGATCTATTACACCGAAAACCACATTCCTCACAAACCTCCCAGGTCCTTTCTCGGTTTCCGACCCGAAAAAACCAAAATCGACCAATTTTTGCCGTCCCTCCCTCTACCTGTGCTCTCAAAATCTCCCTACCCCCCTTGCAGCTCTATGCTATCGACGAAGAACGATGCATCAGTGACGTCTCCACCTCCAACTTGGGAGGTCGCGCTTGCTACCTCAGGGCACCGGAGTGACTCCTCGAGTATTCGAACTTGTCCATGGTAGACTTCTCATTCATACCGCCTTACGAACTCTACCATATATAAATCATTAATTCTTCTATTGTATCAGTAGCCACTTCGTTCTATCTAGCTTCAATCCATGCTTTTTGACCCCATTCTCTTGCACATTAATTCGATATGTATCTGTCTGGTACTGCGGCCAGGTACAACCACTTGGTCAAGCCCATAATCGCCCTCAAGTCAGTACCAACACCTCCAGCTATTCAAATAGGGTATCTTTGCCAGACAGCGGTCCAAATACGGTGATACTAAGTCGCTTCCCAGAATCTTTGCGACAGGTAAATGGGCGACAGAGTCACATATCAATATGTCACATCTGACGGCATACGAGTGTCCCCAGTGCGGAAGAAATTTTGTATCTTGCTCCACACTTCATGTAGTTATGTAGAACGCCGGAAAACCGTCAATTGAGTCTGATCCACACCCTATCCAAATATAGAACAGTTCAGAGAACAGTGAGCAGTAAAAGTGAAAGTCAGTCTGATTCACGTTGATCGTTGAAAATCCTGGTTGGAAAAGGCGGTCGACGGTATTCAATATTCGCATCGCTTCAAACAATACATTCCATAATAAATAAGCTGGATATCGGAAACTATGTGCTACATATCAGGGTATAGGATGAAGGGGATATGGTGAGAACGAGGCGAAATCCTTGTAAGAGGTTTCAGAAACTAGCGGCGACGCAAAAGGAAGAAGCTTACCAATAAATGAACGAAAAGGCCAAGTTTTCGAAGTCGAGAAGAAGAGTTGGCAATTAAATGTTATGTTACAGGTAGCTAGCACTAGGATAAAAATCACTGTTAATCACTATCTGACCTAGGGAGGTTGGTGATTGAGCATACCGCTATCAAAGCGTGAGCGCGAGAATTCAGGATATAATGCATAAAGAAGAGAGAACGGGGGAGCCAGCACGTTCTTGATCCACAGGTGGGCCACCGAGATCGCCCGTTGGTCCGGGTACCTGTTCCGGAATATTTGGGAGGTCGAGGTCTAAGACGGAGAGGTCGAGGAAGGTTTCAAAAGCATCCATTGGTAAAGCGCGAGGTCACGGACCAAGTAGCGAAAGAGCAACGAAAGGCAAGAATAAGACGCTGAGCTTTTTTCTGGCAGCGTTTATCGCTTATATACCACAGGCAACAATGGAACCTTCCAACAAGCCTAACATTTTGGGCATTCAATGTTGACTGTGACACTTCGTACTTTTTTGAGTGACCGTCTGGTCACCGTCACAATGAGAGCGTCACGGAGCTCCTTGCCCCGTACTCACTCGTGGCAGACTTTACCTGAAGGGCATTTGGTACATGCATCACCACTGGTTATCTCAGCGTGTACTCCACAGGAAACCCCTTACACCTTGTAAGTACTACTTGGCGATATAATTTCTTCTAGTGGTCATTCAGTCGATGGATATCTACATCCCAGATCTAGATCTCGTCATGTATACCTGACATGAAATCCAGGAACGTTGTGACAAACTTACTGTGACGGACAATGGTGTCACACCCCATTGTGACGTCCAGAGCACGTACCCTTCTCTCAAACCAAGCTTAAAACTCAAAGAATGGAATTGCGAAATGTGGTGCACGACATTTACACCTTCACTTCTTTTTGACGATGGAACACCCGGAACTACCAATTTTCTCATTTCTCGCTGCTCTGTTAGTCCTCATCCCACTTCCTTGGCACTGGAGGGCAAGAAATATCGCAACTCTTTCAATTATCGTCTGGCTGTTCCTTGTCGACATAATTTATGGCGTCAACTCATTGATTTGGGCCGGAAATTCTAGAGCTACTGCACTGGTGTGGTGCGACGTCAGTGAGTGATCGTCACGACTATATAACGCATTTCCTCACCACGACTACTAGCCTCGAAAATCGTCGTCGGTGCATCGTATGCTTTACCTTTGGCGACTCTATGTGTTTGCAAGCATTTGGAGATGGTTTCGTCATCGCGAAAGATCTCCTTCGATTATATGGACCGACGCCGTCGTATGATCTTCGAAGCTGTCCTATGCTTCGGGTTCCCGCTCATGTTTATGGCGCTCCGTAAGCCCCCTGAATAATCCGTACTGGACGCTATGCCCTGACGGTACTCCTTCCCTTCAGACTACGTTGTTCAAGGACATCGTTATGACGTCTTTGAAAATACGGGATGCCAGGCAGCTGTATATATCTCTGTCCAGGCCATCCTCATCATTTGGTTACCTCAGTTGCTCTTCTCTGTTATTACGATGATTTATGCCGGTAAGTGATCCGAGACACTTACAAGTACTTCGCCAATGCTCACCACTTTAATTAGCTGTTGCCCTCCACCATTTTATAAGCCGCCGCTTGACGTTTGCTTTACACCTCCAAAACTCCAACTCCGCCCTCACAACTAACCGCTACCTTCGACTGATTGCTATGGCCGTGACTGAGATGGTCTGGGGCACAATCTTGACATCATACAATCTATATAATAACGTATCCGGGGGACTTCGCCCGTGGACATCCTGGGCAGATGTTCATTCGAATTTCTCGCGGATTGACCAATTTCCCGAAACGGTCATTCCTCCTGAATTTCGTCGGGTTATGATGCTTTTTTGGTGGGCCATGCCGGTATCATCTTTCATTTTTTTCCTTTTCTTCGGTTTTGGTGAAGAAGCAAAGAAAGAATACGTCAAGGGCTGGCATTGGACCAAGACCACTATTCTACGCAAGCGCCCGGTAGGGAAAGGAACCAACATCCCGACCAGCTCTTTCGGAAGCCTGTGAGTATCTAGACACTTGCCGTCACAACCCGCTTCTGATCCCTTCTTATAGTGGGCTCAAGGCTATGAAGCGCATGCCCGACAAAGTCGTTCCCACAAGTCAATTTCCTCCCATCTCCAATCCCACACTCATCTCTTCATCCAACCCTTCTTTGCACACACTCGTTGCATCATCCCCAACCAAATCCGAAAGCCGGGTCTCCCAACTCAGCGTGAACGAAGAGCAAGCTGCCATCGAGTCTAATGGCGCCGTTAACATCTGTACTTTCTCTATTTGCGCTCAGTCCTATGATCTTGCCCACTCCTATCAACTCTCACTTCCTTCTATGGCACACATCGGCGATCAGCCCCCTCAACTCCCAGATATTCCGCTTTCGCCACCCCTATCTGCTTCCCTGCCTCCCTCACCTATATTATCTCCACCTGAACCTCTCTACCCAAGGCTTCCGCATTCCCAACCTCCGCTTGGACGCTTGCTGATCCCTACTTATCATCGCCCTTTTTGTGCCCGCAGTATATACCCCACAACGAGGCCTCACCCGAATACGCAGTATGATATTCCAACTACAGCACACCGACAGGCTTCGGTGGATGAACTCGTCTAATGCCTGATGCCTTTGGATACCTATGGTTCTGTTTGATGATTCACGTTGTCGACGACGATCTTATATTTCCTTGCACTTGTACTTGTCTTTCGTTCTCTTCATGTTCATATCAGGAAAATATTTCTGTACAATACTACAATCCTTAGGCTAAATATGGTGTACAGGGCCGCTTCATTTGCTCCCAGTACTCTAGTTTCGACCCTTAGCAATCCTATCATTATTATTGCGATGCAAGGTGGCGCTGACCCTTGGGATCAGTCAGTGAACTTCGGGTCACTATTCGAGGAGCAACTTGCGCTGGCTCCCCTTCAGATGACCTTCAAAATGCTCAGGGTATGCCACTGATAGAGTAACACTTGTTAGATTTCGTATTATTGGTTCGTTCGTTGGCATCCGAGTCCTGCCTTCGATGACATATTCAGTATCGAATGAGATGAAACGTTGTTTGAGCTTTCAATTTTTCGGGGACCGGCCAGGCCTCCGCCAAAATAGGACAAGTTCACTGGGACACCATATTTGAAGTGTAAATGAGTTCCTCGGAGCTGCATTGGGTGAACCAACAATCTGTGGCGTTGAAATACAACATATAATTATAATGACATGAAATCAGATAATGGGACTATATGGCTACATTGATTGTCCTGCCTGAGGACAATGGTATGATCATGGTGTGAAGGGTATCAGATGCCACTAGAGGATGCCTGCGGAGTCAGGACCCAGATGACCCAGACAAGAGGTGAAACAACGCACGGCGATTGTTAACGTATGTGAATTCCAAAAGTGGCCTTCCTGCATTTATTATGCTATAATACAGACCCAAGTCGCTCCACCACCATATCGGACTTCGCGGTCAACAAGCTCCGCGTCCCAGGGAGCTGCTGATAGTGTTGGAGGGTCCGTTGGGGCGCCGGCACCGCTGGTATTTCCGAGCAAGGCAAGGTTGAAAGGATTGAAAGTATCCCAGTTCATTGTATTGAGGGGAGAGGAGTGGAACGAACGTACAGAACGGGAAGACAGAAAATCCTGGTATTACTTCAAGCTTTCAACATACGGGCCTCTTATAACATGTAACGATGGACACAAATTAGGAAAACAATGCTCGGCTGATATCGTCGATCATCGACGTTCATTGTTCCAGCGAGTCGTGTCACAATGGCGTGACATAAGACATGACACTATTGTGGGCGCTGTTATATGACAGGAACCAACCGATTACACAATCATCAATCCCATAACTGGGTTTCCTAACTAAAGCTGCGGTCCGAAACAATTTCCATCCAATGCTGCGTCGTAGAACAAGTTGTGCCTACTGTCTGGGGAAATCGGCCTGCGTCGCATAGAATTGAGAAGAGGGTGCAAATTGGGTGCAAAGTTTTGGATAAGGAACGGATTCTGGTTTGGGACCATAAGCCCACGAAAATTCCCACCGTCTAATACTATATTCCAATTGGTAATATCCCAATCATCGGCCAGTTCGTCGCGCCAACGTGAGTAGGAAGATAAGAAATGAAATTTAGATATAACTAGGACGTGACAATAGATAAGGCTACACAGAGAGATCAACGAATCATCTGGGTATATACGGTACGATACATTCATCATCTCGTTATTCCGCGGTGACCATGAGTTAAGGTAGAGGAATGTGGTTCAGAGAGAGCGCGGACATAGTCCAGCTATGCCTAGAAGCGCTTTTATTCTGAAAGACGGTATATTAGCAACATTTGCCGAAGTCGGAACACACAGATCCACTTACGGCGATCAACTGATAATGCAGTAATTACCATAATAACCTGCCGGTGTATCACTGTCGACCGGAGGGTGGTCGATAGGCAGGGAGCTACGCCCATAACGAATCGCGGGTGTTATTGGGCTGAAACTACAGACATCCGTAGACTCTGGGGTGAAAATAGGCAAGGACTCAAACGTGTCCATGGCAGAAGTAGGAGTGGATGGGTTCGAAGTTGAAATTTGAATGTCTGTTGTTGAAAGATGAGAGAGGAAATAAACGAAGAGCCAGTGAGGATTGGGAAAACTCGTGAAATAACCTCACAATGTCTTCATCTTATACCTTCGAGTATGAGTGAATTGCAAATGCCCACAAGTCACAGGGCTATTGTGACCATTGTGACACATAATTTCCTACCATTGTCAACCGTCGCATTGTTCGCTCAATCCCTGAGGCCTGAAGCTCAAAATCCTTAATAGACTTCCTGAAAGAAAATGAGGCGCTCTCGATACCCCCGAATCTCACTCGTTCATGGCACCTATCCTCTACCCAGAATTCCCCCCAATTGCCATCATTTCAGCGTTGATCCTGCTCATTCCACTCCCGTGGCATTGGCGAGCACGAAATGTCGCAACACTCTCCATCATCCTCTGGCTTTTTATGTCTAACATCATATATGCCACTGACGCTATCATATGGAAGGACAATGTCCTGATTAAAGCAAGGGTCTGGTGTGATATTAGTACGTCTCCTGTTCGATATCTCTCCGCCAAGGAGCTAATCGTTTCTCAGCGACAAAACTGATGATTGGTATTAACTTGGCCCTCCCAGCGGCATGCCTATGCATTTGCATGCACTTAGAACATGTTGCATCGGCTCGCCCTGGCCCTTTACTCATCGCAGAAAAACGTCGCAGACGCATCTTTGAGCTGGTTATGTGTTTTGGTCTACCTATAATTTTCATGGGATTGCGTGAGTACTTGCTGCCACATGTGGGAGGTCTCCTAACTCAAGCACTCATAGATTATGTTGTCCAAGGTCACCGTTTTGATATCATGCAAGGTTACGGTTGTCGGCCATCGACCTACTTCTCCATTCCCGCCCTTTTCGTAGTGTGGATCCCGCCTCTGATCCTTGCATCGATCGGTATTGTATACTCAGGTGTGTAGTAGCAGACTGTGCTTCTCCTCTCATTCTAATTAATATAAAATCCCAGTCCTCGCCCTGCGTCATTTCTTGGTCCGTCGACTCACATTTGCGACGCTCTTGAATTCCTCTAAGACAGCCCTCACAACGTCTCGTTACCTCCGTCTCATGTTAATGGCCGCCCTCCAAATGATCTGGTCGATATCCGTGACCTCGTATAACCTTTGGTTCACTTTCAGCAATATGACACTTCGCCCTTGGACGACATGGGCAGATGTTCACTCGAACTTCGGCAGGATTGATCAGTATCCAGCTCTGCTCACGCCTCCTAATGTAGCCAAGGCTTACTACGCCTCCTGGCTAGTTATTCCGATTTCTTCTTGGCTCTTCGTCGCCTTCTTTGCCTTCGGGCGTGACGCTGTTGAGGAGTATAAAAAGTGTTTCAAGTGGATTCGGGCTCGGTTCATCCGTGTCGTTCATCCCGAGCCCAAGAAGGGCAATACGAGTGGCTTCACCACATTAACCACTACTCAGTGAGTGAATGCCTCATAACGACGGCCCTTGGGCTAACCTTTATTACAGGTTCAACGGCTTGCCCATTTCCTCTCCTAAACCTATCAGTTACACCCTTTCGCCAAATTCGACTTCATCGATCTACGAGTCCGCCGACACATCGATCGATGACATGACCGACTACTCTTGTCATTACACCCGTGCGACACTCGTTCCTCATCCTCTTCCCTATATATCCTACACAAAACGGGACGACTATTCTAACGACCCCGCACATGAAACGGCATCCACCATTCAACCATCTATTACCCCTCTGACGCCTCCACCACCTTCACGGCGCCCTCGTGTTCGAGGTCTATCTTCCGCAGAACGAATACCCCCACCAATTCGACCAGTCACCTACCCATCCCAAGACGCTTACTACCGCGGCTTCGACCTAGCTTCTCAGTGATCCTTACGCTCCTTATGTTATTGTCTGCTCTCTAGTTCCCACCCTTTGTTCCGCTGTACATTTGCGTAAACCGTACATTCTTTGGAGACTCATCATGTATTATACCAGTAGAGTAGTACAGTTGCTCACGCACGGTCTGGAATCGAGCACGGATTTGATACCCAGTGACGATTCGACGTCAATTCTGCACAAAGCCGCCGAATTCCTGCTCCCCAACTCAGCAATTGCTACTTAGTTGTCTTCTCACGCTTCTCGGAGTACTCAAAGTGCCCTGTAGGTCCACTTACGTTGCAGAGGGTGGAGGGATGCATGACCCAGTGGGCGTCACAAAGGTATCATGCGCCGTGGTTGGACACAAGATGCCAGAGAAGTTGTATACATCAATGGAAGGATTGCCTCAACAAAGTCATACCTGTAAAACTTGTACTCAAGCCTAAAGACCCTGTTATCGGGTGACCAGCTGACATCAGTGGGCGCATCAAATTCTTTGCGTCGTAGGTACTCGAACCGAGGACGTTCGGGCTGAGTCGATGATTGCGAATTACAGCATACAACACCCCCAATCGGTTGGAATTAGGCTCCTAGACGGAGAACGAACGTATGTTGTTCTACTCCTGGCGCGGAAGATGAGATCTGGCTCTCGTGGCTCATTCGAGGTCGACATACATGAGTTCGCTAGCCGCTGAGGTGAACGACCAAGATACTTCTTAGTAGTGTGCTGACATGGGATGAAAGGTATCACTCTTGCCCCACTGTTTTTGGGGTTGATGAGGGTTAAAACGGCGAAGAATTAAAACAGAAACTTATCGTCCATGCCTGGAACGAACATATCCCGAGTAGCTCCTCCGACAGTAGTCTAACCACAAAGTAGACTCGTTCCTGAGGCCCTCTGACGGGGCTTCAGTGATCATAAAGAGCGTCAGGATGCTCAAAGTTCAACAACTATGAGTGGCGACTCGAATTGTTAGAAAGTATCACAGTGACTGCCGTTGCACATGCCAACAGACACTTGAGTAGTACCCTGCGTGGGCGTTGAGGGCTCGCTGGACAATAAAACTACTCCGGGAAGTGTTCGAGATGTTTCAATATCTCTGTATTTCATTACACATGCGATATTTTCTGTTTGTTTGAACTCTGAGTTTCGGTGCCGCTACAAGCAAACTTTACTGCTACAGTAAATGTGTTGTGCCGTCTTCATAAAGCCTGATGTTAGTGTTCGACCTACGACATACGTGCATATATATTCGAAGAAGAGCATTATGGTTAGTGCAAAACATAAATGGGAGATTGGGGCATATCAGAAGGAAGTTATGGGCAGCTGCAGCACTCTGGCGAGCATTTGCCTGGTCTGATCCGTGAGGGCGCCCCGCTCCAGGAAGTAATTGACATGGTCTTGGTTTTGTCGATTGGCGTGAATCCGAGATCCATATTTAATCACAAGGCTAAGAATGTCGGTCCTATCAGTCATACAGCCACCAAGGTCGTAATAGTTCTTCAACTTCGATTTCACTAAGAGGTTGAGTCTGAGGGTGCGCGTTTGGCCATCAGGATAGCAATGATAGAGTCCCAGGTCTATGTCTGAGTAAAGGGCACATTAGTGAATGAGGAAATACTGGCGACCATGACTCTGGCTTGAGGGACTCACGGCGAGTAGGGATTAGGTCTATAGCAACGAATCGATCCTGGTGTCCAGGGAGAACGGGCAACCGGTAATATACACGAAAGACTTCTGCTTGTATTTCCCAACGTAGAACAATCCTGCGCCACCGAGTTGAGTATAAGCACCACCTGCTAGAAAAGACAGCCGTCCTACCGAGAGAATCTCCTCAAGGCGCCGAACAGTGCCCTCGGTGTAGTGTTGACGTAGAAATCTATATCTTCCGTTGTCCTGTTTGTTATCCCATATGCAATAACCGCGTATCCCCCAATCACGGCAAAAGGGATTCTATGGGCGTCAAGGATAGCAGACATGGCGCTGCAAGCTATTTGTAGCTCGTACGTCCGAACACGCCTTCGTTGCATATATAACCCGATTTGTTCGAATTCCAAGGGGGACAACCACACACAGTGGTCTCCAGATTGAGGTCGAAAGACTGAGGTAGAAGACATGGGGGAAAGCTGCTGGATGGTCAAGGGAAACAAACGAACTTATGATAAAGACGTTACAGCCTTATTTTAAGGAGGGGTGGCTCGGGACTCCCGCCACCCGAACCGCTGTTTCTTCGGGCGCAGTGCTGTTGAGAGCTGTGGAAACTGGGCTGTATATGCGAGCTCCTGCTGAGACAACACTGGAATCACGAAGGCATGCCCTTTATAGTGGCGGAAACCTTTCAAGGGAACGGACCCAAGAAGACCAAATTACGTTCAGCATTCAGGATTCTAGGCTCACCCGCGGAGGCTGCCAGTGTTGACACGATCCCCTTGAGTGCGCTGAGAGAAATGAGAGTGTTGCGGGAATTCAGTAGGGCTCGAATTTTCCAACCAGGAGCTGAAGCAGCAAGTAGATCAATAGATCAAACGAAAGAACGTGTTTCTGGCAACTGCCTGATAATGGGAAATGAGTAGCGGGTTCCGGACGAGTTACGCCATTGCACAGTCCTCTGGTACTTGCGAGGTATTGTCCATGAGAAAGAGTAGCAAGCCAAATCTTCGATCCTCGATTCCGTAAATAGATGAGGCGGCCCAAGTGCTTACAACCTCAGATATGTGCAGACTCTGAGTTTGTGCTGCTTGTCTTCGACGCTCCGAGTTGTTTGGTGCTGTTGTAGTATATTCTGAGTGGATCCGGGCCGGGATCCACTCTCGGGGTACCAAGTGTCCACCGTTCAGACACGCGGCAACACAAGGTAGGTTTGAACACCTCGCTCATGGCCTGTGGAGGAGGCGGCGGCGTACTTTCAATGGCCTATCGCAGCGACGACGGAGGTAATTTGAGCTTTAGCGACAAACCCCAAAACCCATCCATCCTTAAGCTTAATCAGTCTGTTATATAGTACAGTGCCTGAGAGGACGTAAACAATGTGAACAACACGACAACAAAACTAATATCTGAGCACCGCTTCCAGTATCTGCCTAGCTTCGTACATAAAACCGCAGTGTTCCAGGAAGAAGTTGACCCGCTCCGGGTTCTGTCGTCTACTCCTGATTGACAAGGTTGAAGATATCGTTTCTATCCTTTGCAGCGCCACTGACATAAAAGGCCTCCAGCTTGGCCTCTACCAAAGCATTCAATGTCAGGACCCGTGTCCGGTCATCAGTGTAATCACAATATTTGCGCAGATCCAGCGCCGAAGCTAAAAATGTTGGTTGTTTAGAGGCCGATAGCAAAGAAACAGAAGGGGTGCTTTACATGGTATGAGAGTAAAGTCTATTCCGACATAACGAGGAGACCCGCTCAGTGATGGCAGTAGATAATAGATACGGAAATAATTTGCTTTGCTAGAGTCCTCCATGATCATGACACTGTGCCACTTTCAGAACCAGAGCCCGGAATAACTGCTCGATACGCTAAGCTTACCCCGAGTGTTTACGCAGAGCGTTGACCAAACCCCTTGGCTTCGCATTCACAAAGAAATCTATGTCCTGCGTCATCCTACCCCGGTCCGCTCCGTATGCAATGATGGCGTACCCCCCAACTACAGCGAAGGGGATATTCTCGTCCGCTAGGGCAGAAGATACAGCGTTATAAGCAGCCCGCAATTCGCCCATCTGGAGAGGAGCGCTATCTCGCATGTGCGCCCGAAACTCTCTAAAATCAGAGATGGAACACCAAGTGCATTTGTCTCCCCATTGCCATTGCCAAGGACGTAGGAAAGAGAAAGAGAGCATGGTTCAGAGTCGTGTCGGAGGTTCGTGAGGTCTGAATGGCCCAAATCCACAATCCCATATTTAAGAACTCTACATCCAGGTATCCCGGGCTATTAGCTCTTATAGCTGCTATTTTTCTACTTCATGTAATGTTGTTGCTAAGCGTTCCATGAATAGCGGTTTCACTCGAGGGAGCAAGCACTATTTCTTCCCGGAGTGAGTGTAATTACCGTTCTCGTGGGTACTGACGATCCATACGTATCCGTGTCTAGTGCCGCAGCAGCGCATTAAGCAGAACAATGGTTGAAAGGTATTCGACGCGAAGCTGAAGAATGTGCAGCATACTGAGCTGCCTCCCCGTTGCCCTTTGATAGAATTGGCACTTATGTGAACGGAGTCACGTGTGAGAAACTCGAACTGGCAGGTGTAAGCACTGGAGGTTGAAGCTCTGGAGGTGGTGAGGTTGAGGATCCAGGTAACCATGGCCCGGCCACTGTGGAAACGATTCATTTCAGTTTGGGGCCACGCTCGGACGCTTATCCGACTTTGTACATGAAACCATAGGCGGTGCCCTTCCGAGGGAGAATAACACACTTGTTCATGAAAAAGAACACCATTCTTACCATACGTGAATCGTAAGACCCCCCACGTTTAAGGTAACTTGACCAAGCACTATCCAAAACAGCTTGATGATCGGATATACCAAATTCATTTCCGATAAACCGCGATGTGGAGAAACCGTCTACGAACGGAAAACAAGGAGCAGGCTGTCATCACAAGAAACACTCCGAGTGTGGTATAAGTGGTAAATGAGGAACTGATACTGGATTGGGAGGTTAACATCAACGTTGCACATGAAGCTGTGGTAAGCTGAGGGCATTTTCACCATCACTGATCACGGACCTGCGGCTGATTGTCGACGTGAAAGTTAACATCCTGTACCGATCATCTCGGCATACCTAATATTACCATGACACATCCCCTAGTCGTGACGAGAGGTGCTCCCACTGTCCAGGTCAATGATGTAGGTTTTGGCAACAACTTGTCTCATTTCAGGATGTTGGCCTTTTCCGCCTGGTCATACTTGTGGCTGGGAGGAATCCAAGACGATCTTAGGTAGCCTTTCTCTCCTCCCGAAATGCTCAAGTGCCCGGCAATGTCGCCAACTGGGCACTTGGCCCGTCCATATGCTTAAGAATTCTAAATTGCCGTTCAGCGGATGCAGAACCTACACGTCTGAGCCGCCAAGGGGGGTCCCGCTGTAAGAGGAGCTGCATCTCATCGTTGCTTTGCGGAAGATTCGGGCTTGGGATATCCGTTTTGTTGAGTCCCCGGCTTACTGAGGGCTCTGAGCTCCGAGCTCTGAGTACTTCACAGTGTATGCCGATGCCTTTGGCCCGATTCTTGGTATTAATGTCGTTCTTGAAGTTTTATTACCCCAGACGTGAAGAACAAGCTGAAGAGTAGTTTCTTTCTCGTCTTTCGACCATATCATCGTTCGGAAGATAAGAAACAACAACCTCCATCTGGTACCGCTCCCCAATAATCATTCCTCATGTTTATGGATCATTGTGGGTCCTTGCCCCTCTCGTTGTTAGTTGATGTCTCAGGCACTGACTCTGTGCAGAAGGGGCGTAACAGGATAAAGGTGGGGCATACATTAGACTAAGGCAATTAGACTAAGTCATACAACGAATCGAAAATATCACACTCATAGCCATACAATGCCTAAGAACGTTGACGCGTCAGCTACAAAGTCATTCGGAGCGAAGACAAAGTAGTACCTCTAGAAGCCACAATCAATGCTAGGCACCTCCTTGACGAAGATCGGTGCATCGCCAGGGAAGGTGTTAACTTCCAACCCCGTCAAATCCTTCATTCCTTGAACACTCGAAATGAAGCCTCGGGGAGCGCTATTGATAATGGTGAAGGGCAAGACAACTTGATTCCCATCAGCTCGGTTATACAAGAGCTCGTAACAGGCGCCGCAACGAGACGAGTTGAAGCCCTCGATGTACACCGAGCTGGCGATGTGGGGAAAGTTTGGAATGTCCCCGAAGGTCTTGATTCCCTTGAGTATGCCTGCGTCAGCAGAGCACATAGTCTGGCTGAGAGTGGCATCGGTGTTGTCATAGAGCCCGTCGTAGTTGAGCACACTGGGAGCGGGAGGTTGAGCCATCGCAGGGATGACGGAGAGTGCGGTAGCGAGGAGAGCGAAGATGGTAGAGGTGAACTGCATAGCTGGTAAGGTTGTTTGGTTGCTGGTACAAGAGACTGTTGAAGGTTGAGATATGGCTCTTGGAGTCGAACCGAAAGGCTTTTATACTGCTCTTAGAGTCCCTTCGCTGTTCGACGACCATTTGGAGAAATGAATGACCAAGACACATCACCCAGCAACAATCCTACGGGGAAGGAGCGGTGACTTACGTTCTAAATGTTACTTCTTGGAGTCCTTGCAACACGGCCTTTGAAGGTAGATAGCAATGAAAAGTTGAAGTGCTATGCCGCCGACATAGTCAATGGAGCAAGGTCTTACCCCTTACCATCCCGTTGCGAGTGGCATAGAGATTTGGTCAGTCATCCGTCAGTCATCCACGCACAACACAGGCCACCTCTGGAGGCGCTTTATCAACATCCGTTCCGATCAACCTGTGTCTCTAAAGATACCACAAAAGACCCAAGGGTCTGTGTCGGTAGGTTGTGATTGTGTGAGAAACGTAGATATTGACCAGTCGGAAAAACATCGGTTGTCTCAGCCTATGTTCCAAAACGCCCGGATTACAGACAGGGCTTCAGAATAGATGCTTTTGGAGTCACTTCCTGCGCTTGGAACAGATGGTGTCGACCTTTGCGAGGTCCCAGTTATTCTCAAGCGGGAGGGGAATTGAGTTCCCTGTTTACAAATGCAACAATGAACGATCACTTCGAGAGCTCGAAAAGCATTTTTCAGCATGTGACAATTATCCTGGATGAGTCTCTGGGTGGGTCAATAGGATCTTGCAGGGGCTAAGGGTGCTATAGGCACTGAAACGACGGTCCAGGAAGTTCATTCCTTCGGGGTTGACCTCGACATCCCAATACAGGTACTTTGGTGAAACGGCCACACGAGGAAGTTGATCGATTGATCTATTGATCTCCGACTCTCGAGGAAACGTGGTAGAAAGCGATGAGTAAGGGAAGGGGATAGCATGTAAAGTTAGCATAAACCTGATTGTCTGTTCATTATACCTCCAAGGCCAAACCTGATGCTGACGCTGACAGCCGGAAAAAAACTATGTCAATTAACCACGAACGTCCAATTAACCGAGTGCGGGGAAAAAGAAATACAACACTACACCCAAAACACTAACAATTTGCTGGTAACGTAGGTGAGTAAAAGCAAATCAAGACACATAACCACTCAACCCTAATCTGCGAATTAACATGAGCCCAAAACGTATTTAGTACTTATTGAATTTATGATATCGTGATTGCTTGTATACACGGGTAGGAGTACCCGTGATGATGCCTAGTTCAGACTCCCGCGCCGCTCTTCCAAAAGGCCTACATCAACACTATGCATATGCCCCTCTCGCACAGACACAAATATATCGTACAAGCTCGCTGTAGTCTTACAGGGTGGATAGAATGGCGGGTGCTGACTTGTGAAATCGGCTGGATACTTGACGCCTTCATATTCGAAGAGATATTATGTCGCTGGGGAGGATTCAAGGATATTATTACGGACAATGTAACGCCTTATGTGACAACGCTCGGCTGGCTTGCGAAGAAATATCATATTCAGCACGTCCGGATCTCAGCATACAATTCTTAATCAAAGGGCGTGGTCGAAACAAGCCCTTGCCTCTCTTCGACATCACTGAAGCCACTTTCCTTTCCCCTCCCATTACCTCTAAAATCTCCAATAAAGATCTGCTTGCCTCCCACACTCGAATGCTTGCAAAACACGATGAAGACCTTGCCGAAATTCACAACTGGGTTCTCGCCGCTCGTTATACTGCAATTCGAGGCTCCGAGGAGAACGCCAACAGGATCCATGACTACAACTTCAAACCAGAGGAACTGGTACTCGTCTTCAACAAGAAAATCAAGCCGAATGTCAGACGCAAGTCCAAGCCTCGCTATTTCGGGCCAATGGTTGTCGTCGAACGCTTACGCAGTAGTGCATACACGTTTGCTGAGGTCAACGGCGCCATCTCTGGTCTCAAATTCGCCGCCTTCTGTCTTATTCCCTACCATCCTCGATCTCGCAAACAACTTGAAATCACAGAATCCGTTGATCCAAACAGCCTAGCAGGAGCGGAAGAAGTTGGAGAAGGGATTGGAGCTGGAGAAGAGTGGCGAGGGTGTCACTGTCAGAAAGAAAGGGGAGATGTGGGAGTAGCACGAGGCTACGCGAGGAACGACACATGGACGGCACTTGGACGTGTATCGACATGCTTGGGCTTGTACATCGACACGGTTAAATACCTTTCCTTGTTTCGACTTCTCTTTACCATTGCCTAGGGATCTTCTTGTTTTCCCTAACGCACATCGACTCTTTTGAAATCTTTGCTTTGACCCTAAAAACAGTATAAAAGCCTTGTAAAATTCGTACTCTTGCTATTATAGAAAAATTCCCCGCTTGTATCTCATTCTCAGTCTCACACGTTTTAATCTCTCTTATTATTCTCTCGAACCCTCGCGTCTCGACTCCTTTAAATCCCCACCGAATTTGCAAACCACCCCTATAGTACTGATGCCGTTCGTGCAGTTTTATTCCTCCAGACGTATGGAGAACAGGCTCGAGAAGGGTTTCTTTCTTGTCTTTCGATCATATCATCCCAATGCATGTTTCGGAGATAGGGAACAACAACCTACATTCGGCAATGCTCTCCAATAATCATTTCTTTAGGTTTATGGATTATTGTAGGTCCTAGCCTCTCTTCTTGTTTGTTGAGGTCTCAGGGACTCTGAGTTTGTGCAGAAGGGGTGTAACACGATAAAGATAGGGCATACATTAGACTTGGACAATTAGACTAAGCCGTACAACAAATCGAAAATATGACACTTATAGCATTGATAGCCGTACAATGCCTAGGAACGTTGACGCGTCAGCTACAAAGTCATTCGGAGCGAAGACAAAGTAGTACCTCTAGAAGCCACAATCAATACTAGGGACCTCCTTGACGAAGATTGGCGCATCGCCAGGGAAGGTGTTAACTTCCAACCCCGTCAAATCCTTCATTCCTTGAACACTCGAAATGAAGCCTCGGGGAGCGCTATTGATAATGGTGAAGGGCAGGACAACTTGCTTCCCATCAGCTCGGTTATACAAGAGCTCGTAACATGCGCCGCAGCGAGACGAGTTGAAGCCTTCGATGTACACTGAGCCGGCGATGTGGGGGAAGTTGGGAATTTCCCCGAAGGTCTTGATTCCCTTGAGTGGGCCCACGTCAGCAGAGCAAGCGGTCTGGCTGAGAGTGGCATCGGCGTTGTCGTAGAGTCCGTCGTAGTTGAGGACGCTGGGAGCGGGAGGTTGAGCCATCGCAGGGATGACGGAGAGCGCGGTAGCGAGGAGAGCGAAGACAGTAGAGGTGAGCTGCATAGTTGGTATGATTGTTTGGTTGCTGGTGCAAAACACTGTTGAAGGTTGGATTATGGCTCTTGGGAGTCGCACCGAAAGGTTTTTATACTGTTCTTTGAGGCGCTGTCGCTGCTTCAACGACCATCTGGGGAAGTGGGTGACCAAGACACATCACCCAGCAACGATCCTACGGGGAAGAGAGCGATGACTTACATCCTAAGTGGTACTTCATGCAGTCCTTGCAACACGGCCATTGAATGTAGATAGCAATGAACTGCCGACATAGTCAATGGAGCAAGGTCTTACCCCTTACCGTCCCGTCACGGGCGGCATAGAGACTTGGTCAGTCATCCACGCATGACGCAGTCCTTGACCTCTGGAGGCACCTCATCAACGTCCGTTCCGATCAACCTGTGCTTCTAAAGATACCACCAAAGACCCAAGGATCTGTGTTAGTGGACTGCGATTGTGTGGGAAATGTAGCCAGTGACCAGTCGGAAAAACATCGGTTGTCTCAGCCTACGTTCCAAAATGCTCGGATTACAAACAGGGCGTCGGATTAGATGCTTTTGGGGTCGCTCCTTGCGCGCAAACCGGAGGGTGTCGTCTTTTGCGAGGTCCTCGTTATTCTCCAGCGGGTTAGGAATTGAGCTCCCAGTTTACAAATGCAGCAATAACAGATCACTTCAAGAGCTCGGAAAGTATTTTTGAACGACCAGAATCCCCCGGCATATCTTGAGTTGCTGGGTGGATCAACAGGATCCCTTTGGGGCCGAAAGGGCTATAGGCAATGAACAATGACAGCCAAGAAGTCCATTCCCTCGGTTGACCTCGGCGTCCCAATGCAAGTATTTTGGTGAACGGCCACATGACGGAGTTGATCGATTGATCTGTTGATCCCCGATTCTCGAGGAAACACAGTAGAAAGCAATGGGTAAAAGAAGGAGATAGCGTACAAAAGTTAGCATAAACCAGATTATTTAAGCATTATTATGCCTTCAGGGCCAAACCTGATGGTGACACTGACGGCTGGGAGAAAAACTATGTTGATTATGTAACCACGAACATCCAATTAACCAAGTGTGCGAAAAAAAAAGGAATACAACACTACACCCAAAACGCTAACAAATTGCTGACAATATAGGTGAGTAAAAAAAATCAAGAGACATAATCACTCAACCCTAATCTGCGAATTAACATGAGCCCACAACGTATTCACTTCCCTTGTATTGTACTGCCGATTAAAATGCACGGACCGCACATTCGGCGCCAAACAGCTGAAAAACCTTGTTACCACAATCGAATTCTCGATCAGTGAGTCCCCAACCTCGATCATCTGCATCCTCTCCAACTTTGTCCGCGCCACAATGTCAAACACCCTCCGCTCCGCTTCTGACTTTTCCAACCTGCCTAGACCAGCCAAGGCACAGAGTTTAGAACAATTGAGAATCGCGTTCATCCAGATACTGAATCTTTCGAGATTAGGACAGTGTTGGGCAAGGAACCAAAAACCAATAAGAGTCGTGCGAGGCCAGCAGGTTCGTCCGCTCCGTCGATTGCTCACGACAAATGTCGTTAGGTTTGGTAAGGCTCGCCCGATGACGTCAAAATCCTCGTCCAAAAGATTAACAAGCGCGTTCGTGAGCGTAATGAACCGTAAATGAGGGAAACGAGGTTGACCATGCGAGCCGGGTAGACATAGAATGTGGAAGGCGTCGGAGAAGGAACAGATATATGACTGCAGTTCCTCCTCTGATAACAGCTCTTCACTTTCGTTACATCCCTGAAATTCAATGAACTCCAACTTCGCGCATTCGCGATCTCCTATAAGAATCTCGAATGCAGAACAGAGGTCCTGAGGAGTTAGTCGTGGCGGTCCGCCGAAGAATTGGAAACGCGCGAGCTCACGCGAGTTGAACTGCTTTAGAATTCTAGAATGGAAACAACGCTCGAGTGAGCCACCCCGTTCAGCCCCATTAGGCAAGAGGTATGAGTGAATGTCGAGCGTGTGGAACGTCCTTTCTGGACATAAGCCGAACAAAGCGTTCATATTGAACCTCTGGACGTCGATGCTGACAGCTCTGAGTGGCTTGAGGGCTATAGCCGTACTAAAGGCTTCAGAGGAAAGAGGAACCCCACAGATATCCAAAATTTTCGGCATCCTTTCCGCCTTAGTAAGGTCGACAATCGATTGCGAAATGAGGGGCGAGAGATCAGGTTGGCCATGATGACAGTGAAATTTGATGCTGTCCAGTTTCTCGAGGGTACGTGGGCTGAAGAAGCATGCGAGATCCGACTTGAAGCAATACGAAAATGGGCCAGTCGTGCGAACTTGGATGTTGAGAATACGAAGCTTGGGAGCTGTGAGGAAGTATTTCGTATATCGCAGCTGCTCTTCAACGGAGAGGAGGTAGTGGAGATTGGGTAAGATGGGAGCGTCGCCGAAGCGCTCGTGGAGGGTCTGGACAACGCGCTCCGAAGGCTCCAGCCGATCAGAGGACGGACCCCAATCTTCCGTGATACGCCCGAACCACTTTACATACTGCGCGTATCGATCAAACTTTTCCCAATCTTCTTCCGTTGGAGTCCGTTTAAACGTCTATCAAAACCTCCGTAAAGCGCAGTCACAAAATCGCCACCACGAAAAAAAGTCACATACAAGAGAGGTTTTCGGGAACACCTTGTGCAAAGGCTTCAACGCTGTTCGTCGCTCGAATACACTCCTTGGAAGCGGTTCATCCCCAAAAAATTCAAATCCAACCACATCCTCCCCCATAGTCAGAAGTAGCAAATCCAGCCCGGCGATATCGTGCCACAGATGCCTCATAGCAGGCTCAAAGAAGATTTTGCAAGTCAATGCCGCAGAGAGCAACGTCGTCCCTTCAAAAGGTTGTTCTGGGTTCCGGGGCTGGCGACCTCCCGCCCCAGGCCTCTGTACCCTCAGATTGAAAAAGACCTGATCCAGAATTTCATCCAACAGCAAAACCGGATGCATAGTACGAAGCTGTTAGTCGTCAATCGTCAGAAGGCCAGATAAAGGCTAGAGTGGCTCAGAGAAGAGTAGAGAGCAAAAACCGAGGAGAAGAAGACAAGTATAGGGAAAGGAGGGGGTCCAATTGACAGGGTACTTTGGTTCGCAGGGTTTTGTGAAGGCCATGGGATGGCAGGTTGTTACTTGACCACCTGATCAGCGTGACGATCAGGCTATATGATAGCCCTTGATGACAGAACAACAGGTGCGCCAAAAGAGCGCACTAATCATTCAATTTTTCGCAAGTGTGCTGGCGATAGTTGAATAGGTTTCGGCTTTTATACCCAAATAACGGTTCTTATCGCGAGGTCAAAGCGCGTTTCCCGTGCCGTTATATCCGGAGGTTAGTACACGTGTCCCGGCAGCAATACTACAACGTGTTTTTCAGTTGGTAGCGGTTGAAGCGCTGGCATCAAGGCAAATAGCCACTTGAAGTGGAGACGGAGGAAGAGCAATAATATCCTTCGCAATTAGTCGGACCGTGCGAAAGGTGGAGAGATCAAGCTTGTTCCGTTGATGGATCAGTCAATCCCAGTCTGCTTGTCGTCATTCTGTCGTCACGCTCATCACCTTTCGGCCTCGGAAAGTGATAGGCGGTACACGATGACCCTTATCAAAGGACGAAGTAGTGTGATATGATTATGCTGCATGTATCCGAGGAACCTAATAATGCACGAGACGTTAATGAGATAAAAAGAGTTCCGCCAAATGAAATATGATGGAGAAGTAATGTACAGGTACCGAATGCAGGGGAAAAAAGACTTTCACGATAGAGAGCGGGAAAAAGAACAGAGCGGAAACCGAAAGTCAAAAGAAAAGAGGAGAGATCCGCATCTACGCAGATAATAAAAGAAAAGTTGTGCCGGCACAAGAGAGAAGAAAAAAAAAAACGAAAACAAATCATCACGCCAACTCAAACCAAACCCCCATCCCAACTCGCCCTCTTCCTCTTATTATCCAACCTCAACCCACCCGCACCTCCCTGACTCCCCATACCCGCGTTCAACACCAAATCCTTCGGGTTCACAACCTGTTGACTCTGCACCCTCTGATGCCCTTGCCCCTGCTGCTGCTGCTGACTCTGCCTCGCGGCAGCAGAAAACTGCGAAAGCTGCCTCGTCAAACTCAGCGGCGTATTAAACGCATTCCCCACAAGCGCCTTCAACCCTGCTCCTGCGCCCCCACTCCCACTGCTAGCATTCGAGGCATTGGCGAAACCAAACCCCGAACCCTGCCCTTGACCCAACCCGTGACTCTGCTGCTGGCCATGCATATGATGTCCATGATGGCCCGTATAAAGGGGTTGCGCCAAGTCCAAAGCTTGCCTCGCCTCTACCTCTGCCTGCGTCATCCCCATCATCCCCACACCCGTCCCAGTTGTACCGGCAACACTGGAAGTAGTAGTAGCGGTGGTAGACGGCGTATCAACCAACATCGCGGCAAAACCTTGCTGCTGCAACTGATTCTGGTGTCCAAAGTTGTAGTGCAGGTCTAGGAAGGGTAAGTCCGGGTTTGTGTATTCCGCGTTCAAGTGCATATTGTTATTGCTGGCGCTACCTTGACCGCCGAACCCAAGCGCTGCAGAGGACGACGGAGGAGGGGATGCAAAGAGGTTGCTGAACAGTGACGCAGTCGTCCCCGTCCCGGCAGTCGCACTTGTAGCAGCAGAAGCGGAAACGGACCCAGGACTCGTAGCACCAGCACCACCAGAACTCGTCTTCGCAACGGGTGTCTTCGACCTCCAAATCTCCGAATGGGACGGCAAAGGCGGGAGTGTCGACATTGACAACGAATGTCCATGCCCTTGTCCGTGCGAGTGGTGCACCGTACTACTCAACGACCGCTTCACACTCGGCACGCCACTTCCGCTCCCAATCCCAGCGCTCGTTGTCGGCCGCCCTCGCTCCACACCTTCGTGACTCGCGTTCCCAGAAGCGTTTCCACCACTAAACGACATCCCCAACGAATTCTCCGAACCCGCACCCGCGCTGGCGTTTTTGGCTTCAGACGGCGGCACAGAAATCGACCTCCCACCCTGACCTCCCTGCGCCCCTCCCTGACTCTGTCCTTGTCCTTGTCCCTGTCCTTGCTGCAAAAATCCCAACCCTCCACCCGTGCCTGCACCCGTGCCCGCACCCAACCCAACTCCAAAAACAGAGTATCGTCTCAACCCTCTCATTTGCGTCACATGCTGCATCATTGGCGTCGCGGGCGGCGTCAAATTGTTCATGTCCACCATGTTTTGTGCTTGGGTCAGGTCGACAATGTCGAGGTCGTCTAGACTGAATCTTCCAAACGGGTTTGGTGTAGTGGGAGAAGTGTGGGTTGCGCCATGACCGATAGATAGCGATAGGGAATGGTTGTGGGTGGGTGTATGTGGTAGTTGATGGCTATGAGAATGGGAATGAGAGGGGTTATGAGAGGGGTGGTGGTGTGGTGTATGAGAGATGAGCGGGGACATCGGAGTCGAATGTATACGTCCAAGAGTTACCCGTCGTGTCTGTTCCGGCGACGCGTTTGCGGACATCGATTTCCCACTTCCACTCGCCCTACCCCGTCCTTGTTGACCCTTATCCTGCTGAGCAGACAATGGCGATGCATTCAACGTTAATCCCATCCCACCTGCTTCATTCACATTCGAATTTCCACTCGTACCATCCATAGCATCATCCATCACCTCATCCATCGTCTCATCCACATCCTGCGAATCATTCAGATTGATACCCGCCAATGCAATCTCATCAATCCCAGACGGCGTATGCAACTGCATCGGATTAATGCTCCCCTTCCCGTCCCCAATAACCTCATCACCTTCCCCGCCACTGCTCGCCTCGCCACCCTCCTCGCCCTTTCTCCCACTCTTCTCGTCTCCCTTCGTGATCCCCACAAGCCCAAGGCCAGTCGCGTTGGTGTTTCCGGTCGTATTTGCATTCGTAGCACTAGGCCCAGGCGCATACGCACCCCCAAACCACCCAAACCCACCACCGATTCC
The DNA here is from genome assembly GCA_018524725.1 of Podaxis mareebaensis. Taxonomy (NCBI): domain Eukaryota; kingdom Fungi; phylum Basidiomycota; class Agaricomycetes; order Agaricales; family Agaricaceae; genus Podaxis; species Podaxis mareebaensis. Next base: position 53,720 of record JAEUWP010000252.1, on the reverse strand, counting down.
ATACCCCCTCGCTCCAAAAATCAAATCACCAGCGTAGTCCGAATGGTGAGTAATTGCCCGACCTGCACCGCCAGTGTTGTTATTCCCTACACCAGCACTGCTACTATAGCCCATGTTGTTGTACGTCCCGTCATTCCCAAATACACCACCGTCGTCTGAGAATGTGCTTTGCGTATCCCCGAGACTGACTTCAGATGATAGATCCCCACCGAACGAGGAGCTGAAGGCGCTTAGGGAACCAGGACCTGACATCCCACCTCCAGAACCGACACTACTCAGTGCAGAAGACCATGCGGAGGAGTTGTTCACAGCAGAGAAGGATGAGGAGAGGGATAAAGCGGAGGAGGATGGGGGCCACAGATCGTATCGTTCGATGACGCCATGGTGCTGATGAGAACTATAATAGTTGATGTAGTTGTTCATTGGTAAGTTGAGCGTCGTGAGTGTGGTCAGGTTTCCGACGAGTGGGTTGTTGGTCGAGGAAGCATTCGCGTCGTTGGTAGTGTTTGTGCTGGGGTTTGCACCGCCGGCGGTGGTGGTGGTGGCGGGTGAGAGGGGATGTGTCGTGTTGAGGGGTGTGAGATTGAATGAGGCGAATGGGGAGGACGGTGAAAAGTAAGATGAGGGTGTGCCTGTGCCGGGTGTATTACTCTCATTGGCGTTGGTGTTGGTGTTGGCGGTGAACGAGTGATCGAGACGTGGGTTGGGCGAAAGCCAGTCCTGGGTCCCCCATGCGGATTGTCCAATCTTGGGTCCACCCTGTGAGTTGTGTGGCTGAGAATGCGCATGAGGGTTGTTATTGGAGGTAACCGAACTCCCGGTGGGATTACTCCCGCCTCCACCGCCATCATTGACGTTGTTGGATCCAGACTGGGGTGATGACCATGTGTGGTGGGAGTGTGTTGGAGTGTCAACCCCCGAATGTCTCGCGGCCGCGTTTGAGTTTTGTTGTGTGTGGGTGTCCAGGGAGGAGGGAAGATACTCGCTGAGAGGATCGGAAAGGGGTCCGAGAGAGATCAATCGCATGCCCATTTCATCATCATCGTCGGTAACGCCAGGAAACGAAGAGTCGGCAGTTGATGATGGACTGAGGAGGTGCAGGCCAAGATTATTACTGTTTTTCTCCACCCCGTCCGTAGACATAGTCGTCGAGGAATTATCCACAAACAAAGGCGTCTTGGGCACATTCGTCGTCACACCAGAGCTCACCTCTCCATCCTCATCCTCCTGTCCCGAACTATCCTCATCTTCAGAACAAGCAGTGCTCTGCGGCACACTCTTCGTCCCACCTCTCAACAAAATCCCCTGACTCGTCTGTGCCCTCCGCCTCCTCACACCTCTCACAGGTCCCGTCGTCCCCGAACTACTCAACGCAATCTGATCATCTGTCGCCGCACGACCAGGCATCCTCGAACCCTCAACCAACTGTTCTTTCTTCTTCTTACTCGTATTGTTTCGCGGTTTGTATCCCGCAGCTTGATACAGCTCTGGGAAAGCGTTCCTAAAGCGGTCTCGAAGGTCTGTAGAGCGGCGGTTTTGCTCTTGGAAGATAGGGTCCTTGACAATAGTGGCCCACACGGTGCCGTGTTTCTCGTAACCAGCCTTGAGCGCACGGTCCTCTTCCTCAGTAAACGGCCGTCGGCGTTTACTTCGTGTCTTTTCAAATAGCGAGGATCCATCAGGGAGTGTAGAGCGGACTTTGGAGGAGAGGTGTGTCCGTGCGTTGGGGTAGTGTTTCTTGTAGGCATCCGGGAAGTAGGTACGGAATCTGGATAGACACGTGGAGGGAGGAAGGGGTTTGGAAATTAATGAAAAGGCGGGGATTGTGATTGTAGTGAATAGTAGGGCGAACATACCTGTCTTTGAGATCGACGGGGGAACGATTATCGAATTTGAGGGTAGGGTCGCTGAGGATTGTTTTCCAGTTCCCTACGCCGTGCTACTCGACGATCGTCAGGGGCTGGCGTATGGGCGCGAGGTATAGTACGTACGCGGTTACAGCCCTCGACGAGCATCTGTGTCTCTTCGGGCGACCATTTCTTCCGTGGCTTCTTCTCTGGGAGGGGGGCGCTTGCGTCGAGGATATCAGTCTTGCGCATCTTGACCTTCTTTTGCTCCTTTGCGCTGTCTGCGGCGCTCTGGTTGTCTGAAGTTTGTTGGGCTGTATTGCTGGGGCCTGCGATGCCAGTGTCGTCACGGAAAGACCAGGGAACGCGGGGGGACGAGGATGGGAGAGCGAGAGAGACTCTGCGCTGTTTGAGAGCGGGGAAGGGCGCGGTGAAGGAAAAGTCAGGCTGTGGAGGAGAAGCCATGGATGTTGATTGAGGAAAAAGATAATAAATTTAAATAAAAGACGAGAGGAGCACGTTGCATCTGCGTTGTTCCCTTGATCGACAACAACACGTTCCTACTACTCTACTCCCTTTCCCACGCTTAAGGTCTACTCCACCTCAGCTGCAATCCGTTGCTCGACCCCGTTCAGCTTCCCAACCCACTCCTCCAGCCGCCGCGCAAGCCCTCCAATTTGCTCGCGCGACAGCACACGCGGCTGCACCCAGCTAATGTACGCTTTCTCTTCCACCTGGTCCAGCGACCCCTGGATGAGCTTCAGACTACATCACACATACCCCATCAGCACGAGGCATTCGAAAAATCCAAACAGAACACTCTGCACTAACCTCAGCGCTTTCATCACAAGGTGCTCGACCTCGTCCACAGGCAGCCTCGTCTCCTCTGCAATCGTCTGGAAACTCATCGTCCGGTCATTTGCAGGCCGCTTGAACACACTCTCAATCAACGCCATCAAACATATCTTTTGCCTCAAAAACGCATAGTTCTCTTGCAAGATCGGCTGTTCCCGCGTCAGACGTACCACGCGCAATGGATAATGACGCGTTCCAAAGTTATCGCACGACGATCACCAAAAAAGTTTTTCAGATGTGCAGATATGTCAGTGATAGGAGAACCAGACCCCGAGCGCGGCGTGCTTACCTCCTGCGGGAACAATGGAGCAAGTGCCTCGAATTTGCCGATATTCCCTTCATTGAACGTGAACAGCAGTTTCTTGATCCACTCGTGCGGCGTTCCGTTGAAAGCATCCAAGATGGGATGCATCAGCTGTGTTCAAACATACGTCAGTTACTCCCCAAAGGAATCAAAAACGTTTCCAACACGTACCAGTTCACCAAAGTTGTAGATCGTATCCCCCAAGAATGCAGAGATCGCCAGATCGTGTGCACGCACGAGCCTTTCTTCCGCTGACATGTCCTTTTCGGGATCAACACATGCGAGGTAGAGCAGAGAATTCCTGTAATATGGCGCATACTCCGCTTTCGCCTGCATCACACAAAACAAATGATCATTACCTGCATCAACTCAATCTGAAACGCAGCCACTCACCTTGTAATAATCAGCCGCAACACCATAATAAGCCGCATTCACTCCTCCATCAACACCCTCGAGTGTGTCCAACACCTTCCACGCAGCATCCATATCGGTCTTTGTCCCCTCCAAATCACCAAACAACAACTTGGCATGCGCGATCGTCGCAAGCAACAATACATGCGCCTCAGGCGACTTTTCAGTATCAATGCGGGAAAGGAGGGATGTAAGGAAACTGAGATGCGTTTGTGGATCTACAATGCATGCATATAGCGAGTCAACAACTGTGGTTTAGCGGTACAGACAAGCAGAAGGACGCACTGTCGATATCTTTAGACACTTTCACCCCCATCTCGACCAACTTAAGCTGATTGATCCTTCCCTCAAAGTCCCTCACGAACCGCTCAAACACATCAACGCGGTACGGCCTCGCCAACGGGTGATCAAAGAAATCAAAGAGCTTTTGTGTCAACTGATGCCATAGCCTGTGAAATACCAATCGAGCCAGGTCAGTACAGCCAGGGTAAGAGGAGGATGTAGCCAGGGATTAAACGTACTTCTTTGTGTACAAGGTTCTGAACGATTCAAAGAAGGGATGTAATTCTGCAGGTGTGTTGCTCAATGCAACGGCGATGAATTCGTCCAAGACAAGTTTCGGTGGTTGTGTCGTCGGTGCCATAGTCGAGGAACGCAAATGCGTCGGTTGAAGTAGTCGTTACACCCAAAAGAGTCTCTCTGTAATCTTATGGGACCTAGATCTCTTCGCGCAAAGGGAGAAACGCGATCCTTCCAAGTTTCTGCAAAAACCATAACACGCCAATTAACAAATCACATAATAGTCGAGTGCACCAGCCAGCCAGAACCCACCGAAGAATGATAATTCACTGCTTTCTGACTGACCGCGTGGAATCAACGCGTTATGACGAAGTGATGTTTGAGTAGGGAGGTTGCAAAGAAAGAAAGTTATCTAAACACCGAGCAGACCACGCCCGATCACGTCAGGGTCCTCTATTAGCATGACGCGTCGTCCCAATGGTTGTGTGTGATTGGTCGAGAGGCGATAAGCAAGCAAGACCAAATACCATCTACATTCCTCACTTGATGTTGGATTAATTAAGTGCATGCGCTAAGATGCATGCCTGCGACGACTGCCTCAGTGCTATTTTCACGAAAATGAAGGAGAAGGCAAACATCACCCAAATCAACTGAACTACTGTCAGCTGCCGGTTGACATGATATCCAGGTCTTGTCACCAACCTTGCTTTAGCTGCGAAGTGAGGACCTTTGTGTGGTATCTGAGACAGGATCTAGGCATTCAAGTCTTCACCTTTCCCACAAGGAACTGGCTGCGCTAATGTTCCGCTCCCAGATGGATCAAGACCAAACAAGGACGCATTCGGTCCTTCTCCATTACTCATTCATTACCACAATAACTCAACAACTCACAGTCCATTAACGAATGCATCCCCGGTCAGATCGGAAACCTACATTTCCTTTGTCTTTTGAGGTGATGACCGCATTTCAATCAGTTTGGGAAGAGTCTGGAAAGAAGATTGCAAAGCTGAGGTTATTTTCAGCGCGGGTGAGAGTGAGTAACGGTTGTGCTTTCGCGGCTTAGATTCAGTCTTCTTGTAGATACCCAAGAGAGGGGAAACCACCAAGCTCCTTATGAACGTCTAAGTGGTTGTGAATCTAGATGCAGACACCAGGAGATCGAGCATCCAAGATGCGATGTTTGGTCCAAAGGTCGCAGCCAAATACATAACTCCTTGTGGTTCGTCTAACCAACCCTCTGTTTAATGTTACGCTCACTCATTTGTATCCGGCTGACAATTGTGAATTCTACTCTGCTTCACTCTATTAACGCGCAGGTCACAACTTCAATGTTTTCCAAAACGATTCCCGAGCCGAAAAAATAACGTTGGTTTTTGCAGCAGCAGCGCCTTGCCTGCTTCCGGGACTTAGAATGCCGACTCATGAGGTCCCCAGTCGTCGCAACCTGGTTCTTGGACCACTACCCCAAGTCGGCCATTCGCAAACTCCTTGGCTCCAGCTGGTAGTAATTTTGCCCAAACTTGGCCAGGTCTGGGAACTCCATGTTTTACGGTCATCGATCAAATGTCACTTTGCTCTTATGTCTGTGAATGTAACTCCGTCGCCCAGCTGGCCGTTCGGCTCGCAGCACTCTTGGCCCTATGCTCTCTCAACAAGCAACAAATCTAATTCCAACCACCTCCGCCCAAACAAGCACTCTGCGATCCAGCAATAATATTCCTCGATATGTTCTGAGACAGCCGATGTTTCTCCGGGCCTTCAACAAAGGGATATATCACGTAGGTGTTATCTCAGCACAGACCCTTGGGCTCGGTACCTATTACGATATCTTTGGAACTTCATGTTGATCGGAACGGGAAACCAGTTGCTGAAAGGCACTCTTGGAGGTCATACATGCTCTCGTCGCTGATGGATGACCTTTTGGGCTTCGGTGCCGCTCCCGAGCGTCTTGTGGGGCACCAAATGACAAGACTTTCGCTCCACAAACCATATTTACGGCGTAATAGCGCGTCCTTTATCATTGCTATCAGCCTCCAAAGGCTTTGAGGCACTTGGAACGTAAGTCGCCTATGTCTTCCCCGTAGGGTGACCGCCAAGCAGTGTATCTCTACCGTAGACTTCTCCAAGCGGTCGCCAAAACTACGAAAGAGACTGCCGGAGTCGTCTACGAGCGGGCTCGGCAGCGTGTTGAAAGTAGAAGCCTCTAGTCCATTAACCAAACCAACGTAATCCCTCGTCATTTCATTACTGGAACCTCTGAGTCCCGTGAAGTGAGACTCGGACGGAGCCAACATCAGACTGTAAGTCTCTACTGCCTTCCCCATAAGCTGCTTGCTGGGCGATGTATCTTGGTCGTTCACCTCTATGGGCAGCTTTCCAAGAGCCAAAATGGACCTCAAGTTCAGTATAAAAACCATGCTACCACCAGGGCTAGACACCAGCAATCTTCTACACCAGAAGCCGCACAGCCTAATCAACCATGCAATTTACCTCTACTTTCTTCGCTCTCCTCGCTACCACCCTTTCTGCCATCCCCGCGATGGCCCAATCTCCCTCTCCGAGCGTGCTCAACTTCGACACGCTCTTCGACGAACCCAGTAACACTCTCAGCCAGACCATTTGCTCTGCTGGCGTGGGCCCACTCGAGGGAATCAACACCTTCGGGGAAATTCCCAGCTACCCCTACATCGCCGGCTCGTTTCTCGTCACCAACTCCGACTTGTCTCGCTGCGGCGCGTGCGTCGAGCTCTCGTTCAACCGAGCTGATGGGACTCAAGTTACTATCCCCTTCACCATTGTCAACACCGCCCCGCGAGGCTTCACTTCTAGCCTTCAAGGAGCGGAGGACTTGACGGGATTTAACCGTAACAACTGGCCTGGCGATGTACCAATTTCCTTCAGGGAGGTTCCGGGCACTCGCTGCGGCTTCAACTAGAGGTATGCTGACTTTTTGGTCGGTTAGAAATATTACTGATTTGTGCTCAGGTGGCCAAATACTCGAATTGTGCTTCCTAGTTTACTATTGACTTGATGTATGTATGTGATCAGAATGTTTGCGAGTAAATCCAATTGTAGCAGATAATATGAAATGTCTGTTTCTCCATATATATGCCACCTACATCGCCGACCCTGACGTCTAATGCCAACGTCGCAGCCCAGACGGTCTCGGCATCCGTAATGGGCATTAATGCCATCGTGAGCATAGAGTTCGTCCCTTCTTCATCCCCATCCCAATCCTTCCCCCTCTTTCGGTTGTCCGAACTCTTCGCCTTTCAAACCTCTCGCACAGCGCCACAGAAGATTGTGAGAATGTTTCTGCAGTTGGACTTTGGGCCATGAAATTTGTCATTCATTATGTTTCATCCCCCTTACTCAAAATAATCCTTTCAAAGGCCGCATTATAACAATTGCGACTTTAGACACATGTCGTCTGAATCCAAAATCCGTCTGGAAAGACGATGCCGTTCGTATTTCCCTCCAACCTCCGCTGCATCTTTCCCTGCTTGTACATAGTCGTCAACCGAATACCGATCGAACAGGTTTGTTCAAGCTTGGGAGCGGGACTCCTAATCTCCTTCTGGCCGCTCGCGCCAATGATAAAGGTATGCTGTTTATCTTGTCGAAGGATCTCTAGGTGTCATCATACATGTATATTGTTTCTCAATCTCGCATAGGCGCATATTCATAAATCGTATCATTTTAACTACTATTTTGTAACGTTGTGACGTTCGCTGTATCAGGGCTTAACGATACAAGCACTTAATTGGCAAGCAGATGGTTAGGTCAAGTTGAGTTATCGTACTCTCCCTCCTTAACTCATTGTCCCCACTATTAAGTTTAGGCCCTATCCCCCCTAATATTCTTCGACGGACTTTGAGTCCAGGTTCCTCGGAACACGGCCTGGCTTCAGCAGGATCCCACTGAGTTCGAGATGAGGTACTATACACCTTGAAGATGATCATAATTAATCGAGGTGGGATAAAATCCTCGAGTGGAAAGCCAAGGCTGTTTTCGTTTGGTGTTGGATCATTATTACATGACGCGTTGCTCTTAGTTCGCAGTCTCGACAGTTGAGCTTCCTATGGATGGACAATGGCGGGAAGCATGCAGAGGCCAGGGAATTAACCGCTTGAGATCTAGCCAATGTTTGCTCGAAAGTCGATAGCCAAACAGGTTCATGAAATTGGCCAGGGCACTGGCCCTGCTGAGCCTTGTGGACGTTTGTAGACCCGGCGCTGTTGAATTTCTCCTGTATATCTTCACATCCGCAAAACCGAGCTTCCGGGCCTACAAGACAACCTGAACTTGTTGACTGTTATGGACTGCCTCAGGATCAAACGTTGGCTCTCCCTTTGCTCTCTTGCTGAACAGCCGGGTTCGGCCACCAGGAAGTTATTCTCCCAAACCAGTGCTGACTTCGCTCAAACTCTGCCAGGTCGGGACCATACTCTTTGGTAGTCAATACATCTAGTTGCGATTCAACTTTGTATCCTGAGTACAACTTCATCAGCATGCCGGCCGCTCGAGTCGTAGTCGTCCTAGCTCTACAATCCTCAACGCCTGGCGAGGATAACCCCAATAAATCATGCTCCGACAATTTCTTTAGCACATTCTGAGACAGCCGAAGATTCTCCGGGCGTTTAACCAAGGGATATACAGTCGTCTCCCTCATAACCCATAGCACTTGGTGACATGGCCGACCTATGGGTTATGAGAGGGTATGGCTTATAAGGGAGTTTGAAAAATATATTGCGAAAATTAAAGAGAAAATACTCGATCGTTATCCAGAAGCTATAGGAGCCATTCCACAGAGAGGTACTATGGAAGCAAGGGAGTAGTGATTAGGGAACGTTGTTACGTGTGTAATCATCAATGCGAGTGTCTTTCAAGGAAGCCACTTGTTTCAGACGAAGCTCTCGATTAAATAAGACAAGGTTGTGCTCCATTTGACGAGAGAATGGCAGATCAGTCATTGCAAGGTACCTATTCAACAAAGCCGACGCTTGAAGAAGGTCCTGGGTGCGTGGCGGAGGCAGATCACCAGCTGAGTCATCGTCGTCGTCGTCATCATCACCGCCGTTGATTTCGCTCTTCTCCTGTGCCGCGAATGATTCCATGACAGCTGCAAAGATGTCCTCCTCGCCCAACTCATCTGCATCGCGCTGTTCCTCGGCAGGATTGAGAAGTGAATCAATCGACATACGGTTCACCCTCTGCAACACACCAGTCATTTCAAGATCATCCAGGACTTCTTTGAGTTGATGCTTTCAAGTAAGTGATAACCCGGGTTTCCTCAACGAGGCTGGTTTCATTGTCAAGCCAACATTCTTCTTTGGAGATCTGCTTGCCCTGTGGGAGTCGGGCTTGAAGGAGTGTCTTTTGTGCATGTATTTTCCACTTGAGGACACACAAACCCTTTTCCAATGTCTGAACAAGCAAAGCAGGCATAGCCGAAGCAAAAATTGGTTGTTAAAATTTTTTATTTATTTACTGTACTATTACTGTTGGCCGCTCAGTACGATTCAAAAGTGAAATGTTTCACTCCTAACATGGGATGTTGCCATACATGGTAACCGGCGCTATGGGTTTTTGTCCTAAAGGACCTATGGGTTATGGGGTTCGAGGGAGTTATGGGTTATGGGTCAAAATTCCCCGCGAACCAACTTGGTGGAAAGAAATTTCTATGGGTTATATGAGAGTATGGGTTATAAGGGGTATGGGTTATATGGGAGACGACTGTAACGCACAAACGGCGTGATCTTAGCACATACTTCCGGTACTTATCGCGATATCTTTGGGACTTCGTTTCGATCGGAACGGGCGACCCTTTATTGAAGGCCATTCTCGGAGGTTAATGTACACATGCTTAGGCGGCCGGTGCGAGACTGTCTGGGTTTCGATGCCATTCGTGAGACCATCCTGCGGGACACCAGATGACAAGGTTTATACTCCACAAACCAGATTTATCATGGAATAACCGGCTCTTCATCATTGCTATCAACATCCGGAGGCCTTAGCTGGGGCACTCAGAACGTAAGTCGCTTATGTCTTCCCCGTGGGGTGGTCCTCAGGCAGCATATCTTAATTGACGACTTCTCACGCGGTTGCTGGAAACGATGCACGGGACTTACGGAGCTGATTAGGAACACGTTTGGCAGAACATTAGGGGTAGGACCTCTGCTCCATTGACTAAGCCAACGTAACGCCTCGCCGTTTCATTACTGGAACCTCTGAATGCCGTGAGGTGAGATCCAGATGGAACCAACATCGGACTGTAAGTCTCTACCCGTCTTCCCCATAAGCTACTTGCTGAGCGATGTGTCTTGGTCACTCACCTCTACGAGCGGGTTCTCAAGAGCCAAAATGGACCTCAAGTTCAGTATAAAATCCACGCAACCACCAGGGCTAGACACCAGCAATCTTCTACACCAGAAGCCGCACAGTCGAATTTACCATGCAGTTCACTTCTACCGCCTTCGCTCTTCTCGCTACTACCCTCTCTGCCATCCCTGCGATGGCCCAACTTCCCTCTCCTAGCGTGCTCAACTTCGACACGCTCTATGACGAACCCAGTAACACTCTCAGCCAGACCATTTGCTCTGCTGGGGTGGGGCCACTCGAGGGAATCAACACCTTCGGGGAAATTCCCAGCTACCCCTACATCGCCGGCTCGGTTTTCGTCGACAACTCCGACTTGTCTCTCTGTGGCGCATGCTTCGAGCTCTCGTACACCCAAGACGATGGGACTCAAGTTGCTATACCCTTCACCATTGTCAACACCGCCCCGCGAGGCTTCACTTCTAGCCTTCAAGGAGTGGAGGACTTGACCGGATTTAACCGTAGCACCTTCCCTGGTGATGTGCCAATTATCGTCAGGGAGGTTCCGGGCACTCGCTGCGGCTTCAACTAAAGGTACTCTGACTTTTTAGTCGATCAGAAAATATTACTGATTTATGCTCAGGTGGTCAAATGCTCGAGTTCCGCTTCCTAGCTTATTTATCCATGTGATCAGATTCCAGTTCTAAGTAACATAGCTATAGTGGATGATATGAAAGCTACTTCTCAGAGAAGCAGACCTGATGAATCAACTTGATGATCTTATTCATCACCACCATCGGCTGTTGTAAAGCGTTCTGGGGTGACATAACACCTGGTTGTACTTTTGTCTCCTGACCAGCTGCAGTAAGAAACAACCTTCAGACCTTTGACTGGGATACTGGTTCCATACTCATTGGCTGATGGTGACTCTTTGCCTCCCGAAACCTGAGAACGGCCCTCTGTGCTCTAGTATGAACTGTTCCAGGACTAATGAAGTGCATCCACCATCAGAGATGAGAATACATTAAGTCATCAGGCTGAGCGCTGATGGATTAGGACCTCTGTTGTGAAGTATTGTGAGATTCTTTAGTTGCATCACATTCGTGATGGAGACACTCATTTAATATTTAATGCTCGCCCGGTCTAGCTTCTAGCCCAAAGCACGCTCCTTACACCTTCTCTCCCCTTGCACCAACTGCACTTGGGACTTGTGTGAAATCATGGGGACCCGTTCTCTTATCATCCTCTTTGATGTTCTTGACATTCTGGCTGTTGTGCTACTTCTGTTCACCTTGATTCCAGCTGCATTTTCTAAAGGTGTCCAGCGGAGCATTGGATGGTACAACTTGATGTCCCAATGGATGGTGGTCGCTTTAGGCTATGCACTATTGATCGGATGGCAGGGAAACTCTCCACCCCCACATGGCCTTTGCATTCTTCAGACACTACTAGTGTATGCAATCCCTCCGCTGTGAGTTTAATCCACCCTGTATTTCTTGAAACTCATGATGCTTCTTCTAGTGGTGCAGCAGGCTTGCTTTGTTACTTTGCAGAGGTACGTTGTCCTACCTGAGTTTCAGTGATCTAGTCAAGCTCAATAGTCCTTACCTAGTTCTACCTCATGGTATCCCGCTTAAGATCTGGTGCCCTGACACCTACCACATTTTGGAGGACTTTTTGGGTAAGCTACGAGATCATGATGATTTTCTGATATCAACCATACTTTGCAGCTGACCATTACACCATGGCTTGTCTTTCTTGTGGTGATCACTATTAACATTCTGGTATGCTCCAAGTCAAAGATTTGTTCACCACACAATCAAAATCACACTAGTAGCTCATATTTCCAGGAGGAACACTTCACCTTGTGAATCGTGCTCCCACAAACTTTTACTGTCACTCTGAGCATGGGCTCCCGTCAGTGGTCCCCAATTTGGTCTGGAATTACGGAACAATACTCATTGCGACAAATAGCTCCATAATCTCCGGAGTCCTTGTTTCTGGGATAACTTTGATCATACTGCCTTTAGAAGGTGCCCCATTCAATACCTCATAAGACATAATCATTGACTCTGTTTCTCCGTGTTCACAGTATGGACAGGAGTCCTTATGTACCGCAATTGGAGCAGGTTTATGGAGCTTGAACGGACAGATCTTCGAATCTTTCTCACGCTTTATGTGAGGCTTGCAACGTGCACCCTGGTTGCATTGGTTGGCTTTGTGTAAGTTCTCACTACTTTCGGCTAAGATACGGAACCGATCTCACAGAATCCTCAGTTTTGCTACATCAGGGTTCACCTCCGTAAGTAAGTCTGATGAAAGGAGTCTGTCTTATCCCTTCTGTGCGTAACCAAGTAAATTTCCGATTTCTAGTGCAGTCTGTTAACTGATATTCCTACCAGTACCTATGGTCATCGGCATTGCCTTTGGGACACAGAAGGTAGCCTACTGTGTTCGAAAATCATGTCGCTGAAATTGCTGCTAATGCTTCGGCTCTCTCAGGACATTCTACGGGCATGGTTGTTTTGGCGTTCACCAAAACCATATGGATCGATTATCTTCAACAACGGCGCTTCCCATGATAGAACCGATAACACATTCCATATGACAAACCTGTCAGCACGGGAGTCTTATCGACGAGATGAGACAAGAATGATGGTTATCGACCAAGGAGCCGTACGCGTGCCAATCACACAGGCTTCTGTGCTGTCAACACCAAGGGAAGTTGAGAAAGGATTCCTTCCTGGGCATAAAAATTCTGAAGGACGGTCTTCTGTCATCATGGGCTATGTCGAGTCGCAGATTCCTCGGTCAGGTTCAGGGAAGGAATCACAATGCAACAGCGTCTAAAATTCGTTCCTGGTATTGTCTTGAAAGCGATCGGACCTGTTAGAACATTCTTTGATCGCTTTTTCTTTATATATATTAATTAAATATTATGTAGAGAGCAAGTTTTAGCCAATACCACTCCTTGTTTCTTTCCCTGGCACATAATTTCACCCGTTCCTATATCCGCGTGGTCCTTCCCAACGCTATTCGAGAGGTGCATGGACTTATTCACGCAATGTTGCACCCCAATTGAAACACTCACCAACTAGATGGTAAAAAACAACAGACGTACAAAGATGAAAGTTCTGACCCTCGGACGCACGAACGCGACCGACTGGAGCGTGCGTTGGGTCGAGACCGGTAGAAGTTCCCTGTGAGGTCTCCTGAAATGTATGTATACGCCGATAACTAAACATCGAAACCACCATCATCCTGATTAGTTGCCACACAACATCGACAATATTCTGGGTCATTGGATTGTGCGACTCTTTACCTGTGTTTTATTATTTTTTTGCGCCAAATGGCCATGACCACTTGATCTCCACATATTTGGCTAGAATGTTGGTGCCGTACCCAAAAACGAACGGTTGTTCCTGGAGGTGGTCGTAGCGACATTATCCCGGCGCCGATGAGTATGTGGTAGAATTAGAAAGAAAACATCCATTCACCAACATACATTTCACCTTATTTCCTGTGTGCTTGCTCAATCATCACTACTGATTTGCCCTACGGTCCGTAGATGCAGGCAGGCCGTATTCACCTTGTTGATTTTGTTCACGCAAGCGTCCTTGTCAAGTGATTCGGAGTGCTTGCGAGGAAATGGGCGTGATCCAACTTAGGGTGTCTGGGTTCTCACTTGAGCCAAGTTCGATGAAACACTAATATCTCAACATCTGAGGGGAATATGCATTAATAGAAATACATGCGTGACAAAAGGTAAAATAAAGATCAACGTAGCACAACATTCACACAAAATACGGCATATTCTGGAACGGCATGTCAACATTGTGATAGAGCGGTTCCGAGGAAGAGAGCGCACCATTCTACCAGCGACTTTGCCCCTGTCTCGTTCATTTTCCTCAGCAGCGTCGTACACCGTAAATGTCCGCGATCCGTCTTCGTGTACAGTCATGATGGAAGCCATATTGCCACATCTATCACAATCGTCAGGTTGACGTGGAGAAAATAGATTGAATCGGTGTACCTATAGCAGTAATTTGGTGCAGACCAGACGGTGACAAGTTGTTCGTCGAACATATATTTATAACCTTCTTGTACCAGCTGATGTGCGCGGGCAATTAGTTTCAGAGAATTTGTGTGGTTGAACTAGTTGGTGACAAGAGTGAGGTCAAAGGTTCTAAAAATAACGCACAGGAGCTGACCTGTCTTGTGATATTGCCGCCAAAAAGCCAGCCTGCGCCTCGAGGGCTAACAGCCCAATTATCGATATCATCGGGATCTGACCACATAAGGTCTGCAGACAGGTTAGATAGTCGTCTAAAGGGCGCGGAGGGGCAACACATACCACAGAAAGCACCTTCGTGAGGGATTTCCTGGGCACGCGACAGCACGCGGATCTGGTCCAGGGTTCGGATATCAGGCGATAGACCTCCGTGGACACACAGAGTTTCGCCATCGATGATCTAGATGACGACTGAGAGTAAGTCGTATCGTGACGAAGTCGATACACACAGCGGCGAGGTTGAGGTAGTCAAAGACGCTACAGCAAGCCTTCCACACTGTTGCACTGCCGTACTTTTGTTGACACTCGTCTACGATGTAGCTGAGCATATAGGATAGACGATAGGCAGGTCTTGTCCGCACCATAGAACCCGTATACTTGAGTTATCTGCCGACTCTCATGGTTGCCCCGGAGTAAGGTGACTTTGTCTGGATATCTGAGTATAGCACTTCGATAACAAGGTTGTTCATTGACAAAAATACAGGAAGCGTACCTTGCCTTCAACGCGAATAGCAGTGAGACGGTCTCTAGACTATAATGCCCTCGATCAACAAAATCACCCTAGCAAGCAGCGTCAGGTAAGCTGCCTCCACCGGTCCGCCATCACCCAGCGAAACCTACTACGTGCCATGAAGATATAGCTCGTCTCAGGTACGTTTCCACCTTTCCGCAGGAGCTCCAGTAGATCCCAGAACTGGCCATGGATATCGCCGCAGATTGTCACTGGACTCGAGACTGGCTGAATGTTGGACTCCTCGAGCAAAATCGAACGGACGTGATCGCAAAGGAGCTTCATGTCCGACTCTGGCAGATGGTGGCATTCCATAAGTTGGGCTATCCATTTGTCCGGATTGAATGCTGGCATTGTGGCGGCGGTGGGGATGAGAGGAGGTTTGAGGGAAGAGGTGGTACTGTGGGCAACCCTGAATGGAACACGACCGTGTGAATTCTGGAATGACGCGCTTGGCAGGTAATTCGACGTCGTCGACGACAACGACCACGACCACGAGGCTAGCCATGCGGTTTCTATTCTGGACGTTGTTGCTCGTGCTACAACCATGCCTCGTATACGCGATACATAAAACCGACGTTGGTGTCGTGGACTGGTACAAGAAACTCGTTGGCGTGCCGCTTAGCGGAAATATCGTCACCGCACCCACATTTCGTCGGGTTGGAGGAAAAAGTGTTATTTTGACGGCTACGACAAGCAATGCACTGGCTGCGCTGAGCCCGGGGGATGGGCATGTTGGTGAGTCTGTTGGACCTCCCTGGCTAGTGACGTTGGTACTTATGATTCTGGTAGCTTGGCGTTACATCTTTGAGGCTGATGATAGAATAGCCGGCTTTTACACCCATGACGATGGCGAGTTCGGGTCTATTTGAACGGCATCTTAAGCTGACATTTTCTTGTGTAGTTGTCGCAACGTTATCTGGCCCAGGTGGCGCCATGCTGCGGACATTCGATACTCAAACGGGCGTTTTGTTGCTTGAAAAGCAGCTCCACCCCCCAGAGCTTGGGCATCTTTCAGAGCCTCATTTCTTCGGCAAACATGTAGTCTTCGGCAGCGGTAATAGCACGGACGTCTATGTCCTCACGAATGGATACACCTTCATTCGCATGGATCGGAAGACTGGAGAAATCCAATGGTCGTTCACCATGCCCGATGCTAGGTGCGCCTCCTTCCTCCCCATTTAGCTGCTTCTCTGAATACGTTTTTTTAGCTCCCTAGTGATTCACACTAGACTCGTTTTGACTCCTTCTGCCCTCTACCTCGTTGGCATCGCCAAATCCACCGAAACCTATACCCTCCACGTTACTTCCTTGAACCCCGAGACCGGCGAGCTCATTACAAGTGCCAATGTCCCTTCAAGTATTAAGGATCCTATGGCTGATTTCTTCGTGATCTGTAATGGCATTTCGGACCACAACCGTATTGTTTGGCTCGGTCAGGGCAGCCTTAAACACGTTCCTCTTGTACCCGACCTAAACGCGAAACCCGTTGCCGTAAAGAACGCAGAGTTTGAGCAGCTCATTGACATCGGCCTTGTTGACCACGGTCATATAGTCGCCATCAAAAAAGACGGAATAGCGAGGGTTATCAAGTTGACTGATAATGGAATCAAGAGCGTGTATGAATTCAAGGATTCCGTGAGTTGATACTAGTATATCGTGTGGAATGTCCTAACGGGACCTTCAGGCGCCTCTGAATGACCAGCCACAATCATTATATGCGGGTAATGTGGACGAGACTGGCCGCGTTCACGTCGCGAGGATCTATTGGGCCAATGAGCTGAAGGTACATTCATTCACCTTCTTATTTCCCTCTTTGCTCACCTTGTTGTTTTGCACACAGCAAGTTGCACTAGAAATTTACTCGGGGACCCAGGAATTGAGCATAGGCTTCTTCAACTTTGACACCGCTAACCACGGCGTCATCGCTTTCGCCGCCTTGAATGCCAAAGGCTCCGGTCCCGAAGACATTGCCCCTCAGCTACTTATCTCGACTTTCACTGGCAATGTTCAGCTTATCGAGGATGCGCAAGTGAAATGGAACAGGGACGAGGCCCTAACGGCTGCGGTTGTCTCTGAATTCGTTGAGCTGCCACCACCTAAAACCATCGTGGGTGACCATGACGATGAGTCATTCGCTGGCCGTGTGATTCGTCACATCGCAGATCTCCAGGTGAGCTTTTACTCGCCCGGTGCATATGTCATTCTAAAGCTTACCTAACGTAGAAATTGCCCGCATATACCCTTCATTTTCTCGAGCGTTTCTTCATGGATCAATCTGTTATACTTACTCCCAAGACTGAATTTAAGCCCTCCGAGCCCGTCCGTGATGAGTTCGGGTTCAGACAGATTATCGTCATCGCAACTATGTTCGGAAAGGTCTATGGTATCGATTCCGCAACTGGAGATGTCGTGTGGACGAGGCTCCTTGGATTGGGTTGGGCCGCTCAAGTTGGCGGCCGTGTTATTCCCGTCAAGTTATTCGTGTTCAATGGAGAGAGCGTTGGTGACAGAGGAAAAGGGGCGAGATCGGATGTGGTACTCGTTGCCCAAAGGAGAGCGGACAACGTGGGTTTTCTTCAAGCTTCGTTTTTGGGTCACCATAACTGAATTGGTTGTCAGACTCTCGTTGACACTGTAGTGTTCCACATTGACGCAGCAACGGGAGAAGACGCTACCGGCAAGATAGCTCGTGATGACGTTCTTGAAGGGATTGATATCGTTCAAGGACCCATTGTTGAATCGTACTTGCTGCAACACAAGAACCAGAAAGTAGTGATGTTCCTTGACGAATTTCTTCAGGTATGCCAGTGTCCGCGCCACCAACCTTCCGCTCCTACAGAAATCCTTTAGGTCTACACGTATCCTGATACCCCAGAGGCCTTCAAGCTTATGGATAAACTTTCTCCCTCACTCTACTTCCCGCTCCGTACTAGTGCTGGGTCCACCCCTACTCCCAACTCTGGCCGGCCACAACAGCGCCGCCTCATCGGTCACCAAATTACCATGAACGATGCTCTCAGCAAAGATCGTTTCGTTGCTTATCCAGTCTGGTCGCTTTCATTCTCCGACGATGAGGATATCGTTGGTCTCGTCAGTCCTAATAAGGGCCCAATCGCAAGCTACGGCAAAGTCTTAGCTAACCGAACGACACTGTATAAGTATATCAATCCGCATATGTCCGTTGTCCTCACTTCCCAGCGAGGAAGTGGCGTTGGAAGTGCAGCGGTTAATGATAATGCAAACACAACCGCCACGAAATACCCAAGTTGTGGTGTATACGTCGTGGATAGTGTCAAGGGGTCTATTCTATATCGCGCATCGTTACCTGCACCGGGTGTTGGAGCCAAGTGTGATGTGAAGGTTCTGTTGACGGACAACTGGCTGGTGTACCATTATTATGACCCTGATGAGGGTGCTATCGAGGAAGCAAGAGGCTGGAGGATGGTGAGCGTGGAATTGTATGAGGGCGGTATTGACGAGAAAACAAAAAGGCAAGTTTGATTCATTACTCTGAAGGTCTTAATTGACAGTCTCCTCCAGCTCTGAAGCATCGAGTTACTCAGATTTGACTACGCAAGTCCAAGTGTATGAAGACACATTTGTATTTACGCAAGCGATTACGGCCCTCACGACGACCAAAACCAAGTATGGTATCTCAACAAAAGATGTTATTGGTAATCCCCAACCGTTCTAGTTGCCGCCTCGATACTAATCCATCCTTATAGTTGCCACCAAGAGTAACAAGATTCAATCGTACCCAAGAAGGCTTCTCGACCCACGTAGACCACGTCAAAAACCTACAAGCCAAGAGCTCGAGGAAGGACTCATTCAATACGAACCAGTCCTCCCGGACAATCCCAAAGCTGTCCTCTCACATGAATACGAGGTTGCAAATACCCAACGCATCATCACAGCACCATCCCTCCTTGAGTCGACTTCGCTCGTCCTCACGTCTGGACTGGACATGTTCCTCACACGGACATCACCTTCGGGGACTTTTGATCTTTTGAGTGAGACGTTTAATAAGAAACAGTTGATATTCACTGTCGGTGGGCTTCTGTTGGGTATTTTGGTTGCGAGGCCGGTCGTGAAGCGGAAAAAGTTGAATGGGAAGTGGTACTTCTAAACTTGAGAGTGTTTTTGTACTATTTATGGCACATATTTTATCTTAACAGAAGAGACTACGCCCGAGAGGCTGAGGGGATGGAATCATATCCGCCAAAATGTCAGGGCATCAGCACCTTCATTGATAAAATCCGGAAGCCCGTCGAGCCGGAGTGAAAGGCACCATCGTTAGAAGCAACTTCGACAATAAGATCGATAATGACATTGTCGAAAACGGGGACCAGATTATAGGTGATGATTGTACTTTCAGGAACTACTTGTTAATCCTTTGGTATACCGTGCGTGTGATGGTGTTGGCGATCATCCAAGTCCTGATTTCCATCTATCATCAGTCGTGAAAAGTGCTGGTAGACGCCGCAGGAGACAGAAATTAGGAAGACTACGGTTGAACGTTCAAGGACACCATTGTGGGGCGCTCAGACAGAAAGACCGTGTTTATTCTATAGTTGATACTCGTCCTATCACCGCCATGTCAATCCATTTCACTATTCTGATTCCCATACGCATCGAACCGTCCTCAAAGAGACCCATCAATTGATAAGAATCCAAAAGTGCCATTTTGAGCTATATAAGCCCCCGCACGTCGGTCGGCGACAGTAAATGACGCTACAAACAACACATCATGGCATTTAGCTTTGGCTTTACCCCAATCCCACCTCCACCCCCTATCCCACCTCCACCCCCTCTCTCACTTGGACCGGTGGAAACAGTCACCGTGATTGGCCTCGGCACAAATATACCTGTGATTGTCCACTCGAGTCGCTCAACCTCAGCCGCCCTAGGGGCCACAAGTTCTATCATCACCAGCCCGACGCGCAGTGTCCTTACTGCCACCGTGCCGATACTAACTTCCAATACCTGGTACGTGCTAGTCCTACCCCTCCACACACAACAAACGGTGCAATCGTCTAACTGGCCGGGTTTCGTATATCCGTTTGATATTGGTCTCGCATGTACAACCGTAGGACCTCGAACTTGCCAGGATTATTTACTTTGACAACGCCTTCAAGACCCACAGCCTCGCTTTCCCTGCCGACCGTCCCCGTAAGCACAGGAGCAGGAGATACCAGTTCTAGAAAGCTGGTCCTGGCTACAGTGGTGCCCATTGTTACCTTAATCGGGGTTGCCGCCTGCTACGCCAAGGCGAGACGAAGGTGGGACCGGAGATCATTAATTACTCAGGGGCCTTCTAGCGGGAAAGGAGATGGTGGTAGGAATAACGATACAGGTGGCCTGGAGGGCGGAGGACATGAAAGGACAGCACAGGTGTCTTCACCGGGAATGGTACAACTTGGTGGCCGGCGTGCAGGGATGCAATGGGATGAAGGCAATGAAGGAAAGAAGGGAAGAATTGAGGGCAACAGAGGAGAAGTTGGCACTGAAGTGGCTGTGATAGATTCTAGAGAATCTCAAAAAGATTCCCAACCAAAATCAGGCGTATTCGTTACACAGCCAGCTTGGGCAGAAGGCATCCAAGTACCAGGTCGGGAATCGCATCCCGCAGCAGGCTCCGCCGCACCAGAGCCAGCCGCAACACGAGCGGGAGCCACGGCTGACCAAGGGCTCGTTGCTTTGAGAGAAAGAGTAGAGAGATTAGAGGGTGCCTTGACAGTACGAGGGAGACTGGCTCAGGATGAAGGCCAGGGCTGTGGTCGAGTTGGGATACTAGGTGAAGCGAGTCGTGGTCGAGGAGCAGGCGTCCACGACGTGGGAGGAATTTCAGGGATTGCATACGATTTGGCAGTGGATGATACGGAGTCAGAGATGGACACGGAGGAGGGACCACCACCAACGTATGCCTCACATCTGGGTTTTATATGAGGCGTTGGTACTGGAGCTGCGGGGATGGTGATGGGAGGAGGCGAAGTTGAATGGAAGGTCATGTATCAATCATTAACACCACAGGCCCCAGATTAACTTGCAAGGCCAAAAGCTGGAAGTACGATAGTTGATGTTGTGAGGCATATCCCTTTACAATTCACGACTAAATGCGCTCGACAGCCTCAGCGCTCCCGGGTACGATGGAATTTACCAAACTCTGCAGGTGGAATTGGTAAAGTTGGAAGAAAAGAAATCATAATATTCAGCCTAAAGACCATACAAACGTGAAGAGGCGTAGATACGCCAGGGGAACAGTATCGCCACTGGTAGATACCCTGCTATAGGATACTCACCGGCAAAAACCGTCTCTATAGGAGTGAGAACATTTCACTCACCATTGAGCCATAGAAATCCTATAGTCATAGTCAACACACTAGAGACCGACCAAGATAAATGAGCTCCATGGAGGGTGCCATGGATTTTAAACGCATGATAACTGAATTGCAGATCCAATACAATTCTCACGCATTCAAAATCCATGGTACCCTCAGCGAGACTTTTTTATTCGGCTTCGCCTCGTGTGACACTCGTCGGTAGGTGATAGCAGCATGCCAGGAGAAGGGAGTGAGAGTAAATCCCGTCCATCTTGTATTCCATGTGCACTTGGAATGAAGCTGTCTGCCGCAGTGTTATGATATTCGTACAGAAGCTCATGGCATGGGTCGCACCAGGTCAAATTGAGCTCCTTCCACGAGGAACAACCCCGCGATATGGCGGAATCCGGGGATGGACCTGAAGGTAGGATGCCCGGCGAGCACTGGCGTGACGGAGCAGCAGTGCTGCTGAGACTACCACTGGGATGGTCATAGATCGCGTTATAGTTGTGAATGCAGGAACAGGAGGGTTTTTCCCTACGACAACTCGCCCCATTGTAGCGGCGAGGAATATATCTTGTGTTGTAAACCCAGCATATAAGATGCAAAGCTTGCAGTCTGGCACCTGGGTTAATGGCTCTCGACCATAATAGAGGCCTTCACGGTGTACCGCAGGTTTAACAGTATGAATTTTGCTCAGGTTTTGCTACTAAGTTGCGCAGAAGAACACACAGAATATATTAGAATATATCAGCGCAAACGGGGTGATCTGTACCTATAGTCAATTGCGCCGACATTGAATATACGTTTGTACCTAAGTTAATCCGCCTGAGGCGCCGAGACTTGCGTTCGCCCACGGCTTTTGAGCAGGATAGTATGATTGTGAAGAGTCCCCTATATAAAGGTCCAAGCGAATTTGGCTGTGCCCTTGAAACCAAACAATAGTCACCCCCGTCCAAGCCCGACGTCACCTCGCGCAGCGAGCTCAACATCGCCAGTAACCAATGTATCGGGCAGCGTCACGTCTCGTAAGTTAAAATATCCTATTTCTTATACTCTCGGGCTTACATGGCGTTTCTAGCCGAAGCGGGCTCTTCTTGCTGCCTCCGTCGCAGGAACAGTGGTGCTCCATGAGCGACCTCGGGAGAAGGTGAATACCACGTACTATGGGGTTTAGCTTGATGTTAATGGTGGCCAAAATCATTAGCTCTCGATATACCCATCTCCAACCCCCGAGGTTGTTCTTGTAGAAACACCCTCTGCTTTGGAGAGTCAAATTGGCGTCGTCCGCAGACAGTTTTGTCAGGTGTATCGGGATGGGCGTGAATATGTCCAAGGATGGGTTTCCAAATGGATTGGAGTTGAACATGCCGTTGAGAGTGAGTGTCCATATTTTCGCAACTTGCTTCAACGAAATGGGAGGCCGACATATCTCTTCCTCAGACCGCGTCAAGTCTATCATCTCGCCACAGGAATCATTGACACCAGGATTACTTTATGTTGGTGTCGCCACACTCACAGGCTCTATCCTTGCTCGCAACCGCCTTCTTGCGACGCGCCTCGTTTTGCCACCCGTCTTCCTTGCCGTTTCCGCCAAACATTTCCTCCCCAAGACCACTCGTAACCTCACGGACTACGTTGGTTCCATTGAGGACACCTACTTCCCCAGCTTTTCCGAAAAGCATGAGATTGCTAAAGCTCATACCGCCATGACATGGGAGAGAATCAAAGAAGCTACCAAGAACACAAGGGCTCACCTCAATCACGGTGCTGTTGTTGTCGTTGAAAAAGTGCAGGAGGCTACTGGCTTGAAGCTCAGGGAAACTCTTGGGTGGGCAGACGAGACTAAACAGCGCGTCGAGGCAAAAGCCGTTGAAGTCAAAGAGGCTGTTGGACGGACAGTCGAGGAAGCGAAAGCTGCCACAAGCGAAGCAGTAGAGGAAGTTAAGGAGGTTGTGGAGAAGGCTGAGTCGGAGGAGAAGGCTGAACACGAGAAGGTTGAACAGGAGAGGGTCGAGGAGAAGAGACTAATCTAGACTCAGTAGGTTCTATTGTTTAGAGTTTTTGAACCTGCTGTCCCTTCTTTAATCCTTATCTTCACCCCATGCACTTTCCCGCTCGCAGGTATGGTCTGTTTCAACCCCAAGCGTTCATACGCTAAAGATTTGCAATTCCCCTGACAAGAAGCAATTAATGACCATCCATTTTACTTATTTCGCCGTAAAGATACTCGATTGGACCTAAGAAACCGCAATGAATTCTCCGGACAAATTCCACAGAGAGAATCAGTCGGACTTCGCCGCGCCGGACCGTCATTACTTTCGTCCTCTCCCCACACCTCGCATCCTACACCAACGGCCAGTAACAATAACGGCTTGCTCATATATTCCACTTGTTGTTTACTCTGTCCTACGTTTCATCCTGGGCGGGGTGCTCCGCATATGACGTCCATCCATTTGCCAGCCATTAGGTCGCCTTGTCTTAACACTCGCCCGGATTCGAATTCCCGCGCCAGTCTGGTCATACGACTGAATTTCTTCTCTCTAAAATTACTTCTCGGTCCGCTTCTCGCCCCATGACCCGTGTTTATAAGTATGCAACATTCGTCCTTGAGCTGGGATCGTAAAATGGTTTATCTACTGTTTCTGCTCTTTTATGTTGGCTTCGCCGGCTGTCTGGCACCACCAGGAGACTGGGATAGGTTCAACTATGCACCATCTTCGAGGGTTGTCACACCAGTTGCCATTCATTCCTCCCATGGACAAATTACGACTCCAGAAAATCTCGTTGGGGCCAGGGGCAAAGCCACTTTCGCGTCGTCGGGTAGCTGGTTGGCTCTGGACTTCGGGATTGAGGTATGGTTGTTGCCCCTTGTTCAATAACCCGAAATTGATTTCCTACAGGTAGGAGGCTTGATTTCGCTGCACATTGATACGGCCCCGACGAACTCGGCTCTCGCACTCTCATTTACTGAATCCCCCATGTTTATTCGCCCAACATCCTCAGATGACTCTTCGTTTCCTTCGGAGAATACAACCTATGATGGAATATTGCAAGTCCAAAGACCATTAGTGACTGGCTTATGGCGACAACCTTCGGCTACCCTTAGGGGTGGCTTTCGATTCCTGACTCTCGTCTCACCCTCGAATGTCCCGCTGACGCTGTCGAATGTCACATGCACAATATCTTTTATGCCGCACTTCCCAAATCTTCGCGCATATACAGGGTATTTCTCTGCGAAACACCCAACATTTCATGACCAGGACTTCTTGACGAAACGTACACCCAATTCGTAATGCTACCCATATGTTGAGCTATATTGATACCTTTGCTTCCAGTTTGGTATGCAGGTGCCTATACCGTCCAGACCAATACCGTTCCACTCGATACCGGTCGTAAGGTACCTTTTGCGCCCGCGGGAAGTAAGTGAGGATCAACATCGGGGTCTATGTGACATTGGCTCATGTGCCTCATAGCTTGGGCGAACAATGCCCGTTTAGGTGTAGCGGGACCAATTATCGTAGATGGCGCAAAACGGGATCGGTAGAGTGGCCCATACTTATGCTTGCAAACCTTCCTGCTGACAGCGGTGTTGAAAACTTTATAGTGCTGTTTGGCCTGGTAGGTTAGAGATACGTGACTCTGGAGACAGTTGGCTTAACGCCTTACAGGTGACATGGGAATTGCCGTCCCTGCTCAGTTTGTTTCGACCAATGATCTCGTCCCGACACGGAACGCTCTGGCTACCATGTTTGCCGCCATCAATCCCAAGACAGGCGCACTTCCAGAATCAGGGCCCCCACTCAGTCAACAAGGTTCGGACACATACCATGCATGGACGCTCATTGGAACTCGTAAGTGGTACATAGATACTTGCAACCCGACTGTGGCCAGCGTCTAATGTAAAATTATCAGACAATTATCACTTATTCTCTGGCGATACGGAATGGGTGAGGGAAATCTGGTCGAACTTCACAAAGGCTGCGGCTTTTCTGGAAGGGAAGGTCGATAAAACCGGACTCATTAACATCACTGGGTTACGTGACTGGGCAAGGCTGGGTGGGGGTGGATATAACTCCGAAGGGAACGCTCTGCTGTACCAGGTTAGAAAACAATTGGCCAACTCACTCGAATTGAAGTCTTGATTAAGGTTCTCGTTAGGTTCTCGTTACGGCGTCTGATCTTGCTGTACATTTGAACGAGAGTCAATTGGCTGCTGCTTGGTCAGCTAACGCCACGGCACTCAAGAAGCGTTTCAACGACGCGTTCTGGGACGAAAGTGCAGGGTTGTACCGAGACAACCTTACCACGACCTTACACCCCCAGGATGCCAACTCATTCGCCGTCGTTTTCAACCTTACTGACTCCGAAGAAAAGAAGAAGCTTGTCAGCGAGGGCCTCCAGAAGAATTGGAATGCCCTTGGTCCAGTCCCACCTGAACTCCCTGATACGATCAGTCCCTTCATTAGCGGTTTCGAGGTTTGTTATCTTTCCATGTTTGGAACTCATCCATGGATTAACCATTCCCGCCGTTTAGCTTCAAGCACACTTTATTGCCGGTGAGGATAAACGTGCAATGGACTTGCTTGAGAGAACATGGGGCTATATGCTATACACCGATCTCTCAGTGCAGAGTACACTCCTTGAGGGCTTCACCGCGAACGGGTCACTCAGGTCTGTCACATCCATACTCTCCTCATCCGTAACGTATTAATAGCGCACAGTTATCGATACTACCGCGGATACAATAACGATCCTGCATACACTTCTCATAGTCATGGCTGGAGTTCAGGCCCCACTTCCACCTTGACGTTCTACCTTCTTGGGCTGACCGTAACATCAACTCAAGGAAGAACCTGGAGCCTTATGCCACATCTCAATACGGGTGTTCCTGCAGTTGAAGGAGGATTCGAAACGCCACTTGGGCGCTTTGATGCTAGGTGGTCCTTTGATAAGGACTCAGACGGGAACGATGTTCTGAACGTTCAAATAACAACTCCTTCGGAAACTGGAGGCATTGTCAGACTGCCCACCAATATGCACGGAAGTTTTACTCGTGATGGCATAACCAGGAACGTGGTATTACGCGGATCAGCTGAAACGGAGTTGCGAGGCGGGACTCATGCGCTATCTTGGAGAGCTGATCCTGGTACGTGATCGTATATATTCCAACGTAAGCGTTTGGACCGATATTCACGTCACTTAGCACCCTGAGATATTGGGCCGATATGACAACGGAGAACTGGCTTGGTTTCGTGATATAGCAACTGTCGCCTTTCCGAAATGAAATAGATTGATCTTGCCCACTTCACCTTTGCATTTCCCTTAAGAGCATTTAGACGAACGAATCCGAGGATTGTGAACGCAATAAAATTTATTCCCATGTCCCAAAACCTCCGTGAAGAATACCGGAAGGCTGTCTGGAACCTTAGTGGTAATACAAGCCCAGAGGGCTAAAGGTACCTACAGGCTGCAGGGCGGTGAGTTGGTGGTGGTTTCTGGTACCGAGACACCCTTCCATTGAAGTACAAATTTCTCTCCTTGTTTGAGGGATTGATCTCCCGCTCCAGATTGATATCACTCAGGAGATGACGGTCTAGCCTCGGATTAGTAGGATAGCCCAAACCTTGTCTCAGTAAAAAATCATGGAGTCCGACGCCCACATTCATTAGTCGGACCTTTGCTATTCATGTAGCAATTGAATAATTGGGGTGGTGGACCGGCGAGCCAGAGGTTTCAACTTCAAGTGCTTGCCTTCGTTCAAGCTTTGTGAAGGGCCTCTGTTGCAGGCAATACTGAGAAATGATTGATGAGTGCTGAGTCCTCTTCTTACGCGCCCCACTTCGTAACTCCTTGACGGCAAGTATCCCTACCTTGCCATCTTGTCCTCATCTCACCAGCCTGCGAGTAGATCGTCGCAACGTCAGCTACATTACTCACACACATGATCTTGATCGCCCTATCATCGCCTGCCCGAAGTTCGGTGCCCCCCAGTGTGGACGGTCACGAACGACCGCTGGTAGTACGACTGAGAGCGATCTTCACTCTTTCACTTGTTGCTGGAATATCTATAAGAAGCAAACATTTTTGAACATTTTAAGTGCGGCGCTAGACAAGTCACCCATGGCCTCTTGGGCTACTTGTATCACTCCCTCGCTGTGTGACAC
The DNA here is from genome assembly GCA_018524725.1 of Podaxis mareebaensis. Classification (NCBI taxonomy): domain Eukaryota; kingdom Fungi; phylum Basidiomycota; class Agaricomycetes; order Agaricales; family Agaricaceae; genus Podaxis; species Podaxis mareebaensis. The sequence goes on along the minus strand of JAEUWP010000252.1, from coordinate 26,174 downwards.
GGACTAGACTACCATAAGTCTTCTGAGCCCCGGGGATGGGCCCGAGAGCCGCACAACATCTGTATCTTGCCCGGTACTTCCTAAAAACCTACCATGATGCATCTCCAACCCATTTGAAGCATTCATGCGTGCAGTCCTTTCAAGAAATTCTGCGCGGATGGGGATAGGTATACGCTCTGTCACGTCAGGCCAGGCTACCCCCTGCTATATCGGATCAGTGTCTTGATAGAGCGTACGTTATATATATTACAGGCCATACGTATTACAGGTCACAGGCTGTCACAGGTGATGTCAGTGCGATGTCCCTAACTTATATCATGTCTGAGGCTGAAGATGTGACCACCCGAGACTTGGCCCACCAACGGTACATCAGGAACCGGGGCGGAGGGCAAGCCAAGAATTTTTTATCAGCAAAACCCTTGGCAAAATCTCGAAATTGATATCCGCGAAACAACCAAGTTCTTGAGTTTAATCCGGATTTTGGGACTGGGTCGACCCTTACACCCAGTGTCACGAAGACTCTTAGCCTTTCGGGCTTGCCGGCTCGCACCCTCCCGACATAGGAATTCATTCAGATTTCGTGGCAAGGTTTCAAACCAAAATTTCTCAATCCTTACCCGCAAAAGTGAACGTTTCCCTCCCAAACCCCTCAATTCCCATCCGCATTTGATCAGGGATCACCCCCAATTTTCCGGGGTCCTAGTGCGTCCGAACGTGAGTACTTGCGCGATACATCTGATCGTAACGGCTCCGGAATCTACTGAATCAGGCACGACCGCCACGCAGGGAGAAACCACGCTCACCGAACCTAACCCCACGATTGTGAGCATTTAGGGTTTCGCAAGGGTTTCGCTAAGAGATGACAACCAAATGTCCCAAGGGTATCGGAGGAGCCATCGATGATATTGAGCACCGCCTACAGCTTCGCCTCGACCGTACTTGAATCTCGTAGGCTATAAACTGTTCCTTGATGAACAATGACAATCAATAACACTAACTTATATGTCCAATTGATAGACTGTTTGATAACGCTGGCGGATGATATCGATCCAACCCAAAGAAAATCAGAATACCAGGAGCTCAAACCACTTTGAACATCGTATAGAGGATACTCAACATTCCATGGAAACTGCGCACTACATATTCGGTAGCTGTTCATTGAGCCTGAGCTTGTTGAGCACTTCTATCAGGGTCTTTGAAGTACACTATCCCTGCAAGTGTTTGTCTTGTACAATCTTACTTAACTTACCTTTTGGGGCTGTCCCGAATACCCGGGTAGCTTCCCTTGTGGGTTTATAGAGGTATAAAAATGTGGTCTGGAGAAATGAATATCATCCCCTGCGTGAACGGGCTATTCGCTGGTAGCATTTTCCATGCCGTCCTCAATATCCTCCGATGAAAAAACCCCCGATGTATCCAAGCTTGAGCTGAGCAGTGACATCGAGCAAGACAAGGAGGCTCGCCGCAAGCTGGAACGCAAACTTGTTCGTAGTCTGGATCTGCGGATGACTATGCTGATGGTCATTTTTGTCTTTAACTACGTAGGGCTCGTCCTATTCATCACCTATGGGATTGATTCTGACTCCTAGATAGATTGATCGCACGAATGTTGCGTGAGTTCACCTCCTGATTGATATTGGTTATCAACTTTCTCATAATCTCCTCAGAGTGGCTCGACTTCGGGGCTTTGAAGCGGACCTAAAACTCGACCCTCACAAAGCACAATTTGAGACTGTACTTTCTATCTTCTATGCTGGATATATCCTGATGATGGTACCATCGTATGCGCTGAAACCTGAACTCATAGGGTCCCTCGTATGCTGACTTCGACACTCAGGAATATGTTGTTACACCGTCTCGGAAGACCTTCCATCTATCTACCTATGTGCTCGGCATTATGGGCCGTTATATCGGTTTGTAATGGTAAGTTCGTCCCCCACGGCAGTTTCCGAGAAATGTTTACACCGATACAGGCTTCATACATAAGTAATTGGTCTTCCGTTCCACACCTCTACATGGCAAGTTGATCGCACTTCCTAGCTTTGCAGGAGCTGTCCTTTGCCGCTTCTTCCTGGGCTTCGTAGAAGCAGCTTTCCTCCCAGGCGCCCTTTTTACCCTAGCATCATGGTACACCCACAGTGAGTAATTATACTCGTAGAAACGTTCGTACCCTAAACCAATATCTCTCAGAGGAACTTGGCTTGCGTAACTGTCTGTTGTGGGTCGGGTTGCTGGTCAGCACAGCGTTCGGTCAATTGTTGGCATCGGGAATCCTCGACACAATGGAGAACGTAGGAGGCTATCGTGCCTGGAGGTACGCGACCGCTTACCATTATACAAAGGGCTAACTCCTCATGGTGTCCTAACCTTTCTCAAGATGGGTCTTCTTTATCGAGGGTGCCATCACATTCATCATCACGGTCCCTGCTTTCTTCATCCTTCCAGACCTCCCCAATAGTCGTTCCAGTGAGAAATGGCTTAGTCCTGAGCTTCTGAAGCTTGCACGGGAACGCAAACAGGAGGAAATTGAGGACCTCGCAAAGATTCCGGATGTCTCTCAGAAGGAGGGTTTCCTATTGGCTGTGAAGGACTGGAAAGTATGGTGGCTCGCTCTCTGTGTCGCTGCATATCAACTTTCGCAAGGTTATCATCAGTACTTCCCAACAATTGTCAAGACTTTGGGATACAATAACACCATCACCCTCATCCTGTGTGCGCCCCCCGGTTTTGCATCCGCTCTTTTCACCTTTGTGCTCTCAAGGTTTGTTGGCTGGCACGTTGTCTCCACGATAGGTACCCACTGAATATCGTTACCAGGCACTCCGATCGTGTCCATCTGCGCTTCCCGCACATTGCCTTTTCCTTGGGAATTTCCGCAATTGGTTGGATCATGGCTATGTCAACGATGAACGTAGCCGTTCGTTATACCTCTATGTAAGCCGCACATTGTCCCTATCAAATTCATTATACTAATAATAAGCCTTCAGCTTCCTCATGGACGCCATCCCTGGTGGTTTTGTTGTCATCCTTGCTTGGGTCAGCAACACAATCACAACGCCACCAGCCAAGAAGGCCGTCGCGATCGGTTTCATCGTTGCCTTCTCTCAACTTGGTTCTTTTGCAGGCTCCTACATCTTCCCAGCGCGTTGGGGCCCACAATACACCATCTCTTTCGGCATCTCCATTGCCGCTGCTGGTACCACAATTCTCATGTGCTTCATTCTCCGGCAACACCTCGCTTCTCAAAATAGAAAGTCGGAAGAGGCAGCTAAACAAAATCCTGAGCTCAGGCCTTACAAGTATTTGTTGTAATTTTAGTCATTTCATGTCTGTTGGGTCGCTATGTTTTGCTTTGTTTCATGATGGGTTTCGACTTTAACTCTCAAGTAGATTCCTTGCTGTCTGTAATGAATGCTTTGAACATCTAAATGCTCTCTGGAATTCATTCATTCGTTATCTGGTCCTACTTGATATTTAACAGCATTTTGAAATCCACCGATACTTCTTCAGCTTGGTGTTAATCCAACCGGAGAACGCAGATTATTACGGCTGGTGGTGCTATAAGTGGGCAGCAGATGACGGGGCCGGTTCGCTAAAAGAGTACCTACACCCTGATGGTTCTTGCAATCATTCATTCCGATCACGGAGCACAAAAACACAGATGTCACACGGGTTACAACAAGTTACAGCTCTGCCATTCATCTAACCTACTTAGTACTTGAAAATTGACATCTCAGATTGTAATTGAGGTAGAGGCAGACGAGAGAAGGACGTTTGTCGCGAAATTCTCGCAGGAGAAGAAGGGTTTCGAGGACTGGGGTAAAGGAGGGTAAGAGGCCACTGTCCCTTCTCCCAATGCTCTTCTTTTCACACTCCTTCAAACAATACATAACCTGATGTCATGGCCGTCCTCACCGCTAAGATTAGGTGTCTACATGCAACTTTCTCATCGACCATACCCCACGCCATAACCCATTTTTTGCTATTGGCCCATAACCCATAGTCCAGGCACCTTACAGGTTTGATTGTACATCAAAACGCGAAGTCGCGTGGTGCAGTAGCCGAAGACGAACCCCTGAAGTCAATCGCACTGGGATATCTTCAGGGATCGTGCTCTATTGTACCCAGTCGTGCGGTCAGGTAGGATCGTCATTCTTCTGGGTATCTTGTCTTAAAAACTACTTGATCACCATGACCACGTTATAGGCACGTCACTATAGCTTCTGTCCAGCCAACGGTCGGCGTCAGAGCGGGATGTCCAGAAGATCAACGCGCAAGACGACGCCACTCAGTAAGGGTCAACAGGAGTAGTTTTATATCCTGGGCTTGTGATAGAGTGTGTACGTTCTTATATGTTTTCCACATCCTGGCTTTACGTGTTCTGGGCAACGGACACCGAGGGGGTGGCGTTCCACGTTCGTTATCAACGGGTTGATTTGAAGGTCTTGGCACTCAGAGGGGATACAACAGGGAAACCTGCGCCGAAGATGGGAAATACGAAGACTCTGTGTCTTACGGGATGCGCAACTCCGCTGTGTGTCCATCCTCGACGGAGGGATGTTAAATAGCATCAAACAACCTTTTTAGGTTTCAACTCGAGGATATCTCGGATCCGTCCTCCCGTCCTCGTGGACGATCGTTGATAGTCGTTGATCCCGAGTGCCACTTTCCTCGAAATTCACTCCGATTCCGAGACTGCATGTCTATTTCAAATACCACGTTTATTCTGGATCCGCACGCACATATCAGGTAGCTCGGCATACCCAAATACGTAGCGAAACTACACGCGGGTTGAGTTGGGTTTGTGGCGAGACCAGAGTACACTGTCTTCGGCCACTTGACAGCCTCGGGATGAGATGGAAATCAGTCGGTCTTGTCATAAGGTCTCATCCACTGGGATCGGGTTACCCAAAGCCGCAGCAGTATTGTAGGCCGAGGGTCTCCGGCGCGGTAAATCAGCGTCGATATCCGTTATTAATGAACAATGGAACTCGTGTGCGTGGGGTCTTGGGTTCTGGATGGAACTCCGCTCGGAAATTAGGACTGGGTAGATGATCCGTGGACCCCGATCACTACCTACTTGCTTGGGGATGTTGAACCAATGTAGGTATCCCGTTGTTTGCGGGTGTCGTGCCTTTTGGGTGTACGTAGATGTCCGAAAGGAGTGTCGGTTCGAGGCTATGATCACCTGAACGCGGTGTTCCTGTTTCGCTCTTCCCAGCTGGAGAAGAGATAAGTAAGTATGAAGCGCCAAGTGGAAGAGTGTGGACGGCCCTGAAGCTGAAGGCTGGAAGGGTCGGGCTTCTTTCTTAGAGGAGAAGAGGAATGGAAGAGCCGGATGGGATATAGTCATACTTCTGACGGACTAGTTCTTCCATGACTTAACGACGTAGATACTTTGCTCCCGATCGTATTCAGCAGACACGGAGATATATGCGTTCTTTAAAACAAAAAGAGAAACGAGTAGACAAAGTGGGCTGGGCTCCATGAGGCTGAGCATTGTAGTACTGTAAATACAGAACATAAAGAAGGGAAGAACATGCCGCCGGTTGCGAAGGCCACATCAAGAGTTTTTATTTGGCGAATCAGGGTCGCTGGTCGGACGCCGCTTCTCTAGCGGGATGATTCTTGCCGATGTTATCATCAACCTTGGTAGGGACCGGCACGGCGAATAGGGGTTAGGTTGGAGAAGTGTCCTAACTTAGCATGTTGTTGTAAAAGCGGCAGCAGCAGGTTGTCGTATACGTAGTCTGCGTTGTCCTGTCGGTAGGGTTCGTACACCATGGGCCTCCCGAGGTCGTAATATAGTAAGCATGTCTCGTGATTTGGTTCGCCGGGTGCAGAGAAGTATGAGAAGGATGGGCCAAAAATATATGCAGAGAAGCAGTACGAAAGATCAGTACCACATAGGTGGTGCCGCAGCTGTTTCTGAATAGCACTGGAGTGATTCTGGCAGCACACAGTTGACGGCCAAAGGTATGATGGACTTGACCGAACTGACCAATGGTGAAGGGCCAAGATGGACAGTGATCAAGGATCTAGAACGACTAGGTGCCTGTTTCCCATCTTGGAAGAAGCGTCAGGCATGTAAGACGGCTGGCCAAAGTTGCGATCAACGTTGAACGTTGACGAACAATGCTCTATCAGGGAGATGGGCATCGATCACGTTGGTGATCGCTAGAAGTTTGGAGTAGAGTCGGTAATGGGGAAGCTTGCTCGGCGTCTTCTTCGCTAGTTCACGTGCAAGGCTGATACTAAGCGGAGAATGACCGGCCGCGGCAAAAGGAGATGTTGTCATGGGATTGATACCAGATGTTAAATGTGACGACGGAGACGCGACAGGCAGAAGACAACCAGAAGACAAGAGATATGGTAGGCTGTGCTTAACCAGAAGTGGGGAATCATTTCTTAACAACCCGATGAAACGTGCGAGTAACAGAACAGCCATCTCCATGATAGAGGTTGTTTGTAAGTGATGGTACGTCGTACGAGCGGGTCGGATCCTTGCGTGGATGAAATAAGCGTCGAGTGTGGCTGTGGATCCGTGTTACGGTTGTACTTATGTGATCATGATCACTTTGTACTGTATAAGTATTCGGAAGACGCCCGCTGCGGATGAGCATGCCGTGCCGTTCGTGCCGAGGCGATCAGTTCTCAACTACCCTAATTATGAGGTCGATGAGCGTGCTTGGTAAGGCCGCTATCATCGAGACTGAAAAGGTTAGTGCGAACCGGGGTGAACTGCGCCGCCTTGACTAGTGCAGCGGCACTGATGGAGTATAGTGGAGGACATAGGAGGACCATTCTGCATGTGGGCCGGAAGATATTATATGAAGTGAGCCGAGTAGTTCAGATGACACTTTCCGAGGTGACAGAGGTAGATTTGTTAGACAAATGCTGGTGGAAGGAGGATAACGGCTGCAGCAAGATTGTTGCGGGTTGGGAGGGAAGCTGTTTTAAGGTGAAATGATGAGCAGCGGGATGAGGTGAGAGCGGGGAGCATGGAAGGAAAGGCTAGGGTGACGTAAAGGAAGAGTAATATATGTTTCTCAGGTCCTACGCTTCTCTATCTCAAGTCTCCATCCCACCCCGACCTCCTCAGGACAGCTTGGTATTGTTCAAGGCGACAGGATAGCAGGCAACAGGACTGCAACGGATATTTGGGCAGTGGAGATCAGCTGCCAAAAATACTTGGACCGCGTGGGCACGGCCGAAGCAAGCGAACTTAGCAAGGGCGGTGTGTGAAGAAACTACCGTCAACTGCCTTTTCATCCCCTTCCTCTCCCACTCCCGTTTCCCTTCCTTTTCTACCGCCTTCCATCTCTTCCCGCCATGTCTTCTTCCTCCCCCTCCTCCTCCTCCTCCCGACCCTCACCCTCCACATCCTTCACAACTACCCCGACATCATCATCAATGTCCACCTCCCTCCCCACCTCCTCCGTTCCTGGGTCTGATCCAGCTCCTGGTGGTGCGGGTGGGGGTAACGGCGGCGGCGGTGGTTTTGGCAATCCCGAGCCCACCACCTCGTCCGCCTCCCTTTATCGTACGTTTTCCATTCCACCCCGCTTGGCTCCTCGCGACGACGGCGACCCAAGGCTAACGGCACGTCCCTTCAATGACATCGCAGTATATACCTTCTTGGCAACGCTCGTCCTCCTTCTAAGTGTCTCCGCAGCTATTGTCGTTCGGTCCTTCTTACTACGGAGACGACATCGACGGATGGTTGAGGAGGCCATTCGGAATGGCACTTGGATACCACCTGCGCCAAATGGGAGAGGAGGACCGCGGGTCGATTTATCCAAAAAGCCCAAGCTGTGGGAGGCGTATCTTGATCTCCATAATCAAAATCAAGTGTATCAGCACCCACACATGTCGGAAGAGAGGGACTGGGAGTCGATGAATCCAGTTATGGCTGCTTACATCAGTACCGAGCCTGCGACGACGAAGTCGTCAAATCCGAATGCTGGGAATGCTGTTAGCACTGGCGATGAAAGTATTGCGGATAGTAGCAATGAGGCGGGAGGGCTGGCAGCATCGCGGAGATTTATGAGCGGGTTCGCACGGAGAGTGAGAGGGGCTCTAAGGACATCACCATCAGGACCGACGCTACCTCTTGCGCACCCAATTTCGAACGGAACAGGGAATAATACTCGACAGGGATCGACAGTGAATCTGGGTGCTAACGCTACCGGGCAAGACGTTCAAATGTCGGAAATCTCACCAACGGAACCTACAAAAGTACGCGTTGCGGTGTTGATCGCTATGCCACGACCCCATAGCTCCCGATCCTCATCGCCATCTTCATCCTCCCCGGCCTCCTCTGCATCAACATCAACATCGTCATCGTCATCAGCGTCTTCATCCCCGCAAATACCCACGAACCCCCCAACGTACTCGGAAGAGGAAGAACAACTCCCACACTTAGAGATGGGAGTGGCGGAACTTGTTGTATCAAACACGCATCAGCTGTCACATCTTAGCAACGAAGAGGTGCATTTCGAGGGGAAAGGGAAGGTGAGAGAAAGCATGGCTAGCATTGGGAGCCTATAGTCTTGGCGGTCCACCGGTCAGTCGACTCCCCCTTTTCTTTTCACCCCCTTGGACTCTTCTCCATTGTCTCATCATCCCGAGAGGGATGTCTCGCTTCCTCCTCTCACTCTCCTCTTACTCGCATCATCCGTCACATATAAGTTTATTGGCATGACTTGCATTCTTTAAAGCACTGATTGGATTGATGGAAGTTGCATATTTGTACTCTCGTGTAGTTGTGTAGCATGCGTGTATGTGTGTAGTGGGGTTGCCTTTGTAGTTGGGCGATCGTTGATGTAGCTCTTCCTTTAGACGGTGGGTGGGCAGTGACTGTGTGTATGTAATTTAGGAAACATCATAGGATCAGGTTAAAATGAATGATGACAGAGATGGACATCATAGGTGATTGGTTAGATGTTCCAAGGAGAGTACCAATAAGTTATTATTGGTGCTGGTTCATTTACCCAAACCGGAGGATCCGAGCCTTAGCCTAGGTCAGTGGTCTCCGAAGCTTGAAAGCATAAATGATGGTTCTTGCCAAGGATTGGGGTTTTGAGGGACTTTGCTGTGCTATACCCTTATCGGAGAGCGCCCTGCCGCAGTCTCGGTGCCAAGTATTGCTGAATCTAGGTTGATGCATGTGAGTTTAGAGATCAGCGTCCCAGCATCGCTTCAAGGAGGAAAGTTGCTTGCTCGGCTCTGATAGGGGTTCGCGCCTATCTGTGATCGTGCAATCACTGGGTATTCATGTTTTTTTTTCCCGTGCACACCGACCGCGCAGTTTCTCTAGTCCGTCGAATGTCCCAACTATTTGTGATCGTATTGGGATTCGAAGCGGGTGACATTTGTGTCATTAGTGTAAAAGAGGGGTGGGATGAATTTTTGTAGGGTTTTGATAACAATCCGGAGTCGATCTGATCGTTATTTCTGGTTATCTGGAGTGGATGTGCAAGCAGGTATGAGTATGCGGTTCTTTCCCCGTTAATCGTCCAGGTGATTCGAGAAAAGGGCTAAATAAACTCCGGAGGCGCCGATACGGTGACTTTAGGAAATGCAGGGCGTTTATCAAGAATGGGCGTGGGCGCCGCGGTGGAGCGGTAGATGTAAAAGAAGAGGGACAGCCTTTGGGTTAAGTGACTTCCTGCACCCGCGAGGGGGTTGCTTTAAGAGAAGTCCCAAGCAACCTGTGCAAAATGGTGCTTAGCCGGACGATGGGCCCTGTGTCCTAGAGGTGTGCGCGCCCTTCAGACGGAAGACGGGTACCCTATAGCATCGATATGAATATAGTAGCTGGAGTAGAACGGCTGAGTTCCTGATAGAAGCTGTCCCCATGAAAAGCTAATGGAGTGGGACATCCTAACGAAGGTATAGCGAATGGCGCAGTGACATAGTAACGAGTGGATATGGTTAATACAAGATGCGAACAATCTGAAGTCCATGCGAAGAGAACATACTTGGTGTCTATGAATGAACATATTAGATACAGTACTAGTAATATGCGATAGGTAGTTTAGGACAGTTTGTATATCTTGGCTATCCAAGGGAGATATCGCGTCGAGGAGAATGATTCTGCCCGATATAGTTGATTCTCGGAGTCTCGGTAAGGTTTGGAGTACAATCCATTATTAACGCCCAGTGAACCTATTGTTGTGACAGCGCGGGTTACCTAGTAAAATAAAGGAAGATTTGACTAGTACCGCAGAATCTGTAGGTGATGCCAGGTTGCATGCGCAGCCGGACCGGCACCTCCAGAGCGCATCTGCCATTTAAGCCAGGCTACAACGAGAATGATGTACACCCTTCTTCTCCTACTTGTTGAAATTGATTTCATTGCAAATGTCGTACTATCCTGTGAGTACATTGGATGCTAAGTTACGATCAGCCCCAGGATGTATCACCTCTCGTTAAGAGCCACCATACCCAGCTTCCTGCTTTCAGTTACCTTGCCCAGCCTCCCCCTTTCAGTTACCCCATACAAATCACCATACCAGGCACTGCGCAGACGGGTGTATATAAGAAAGAAGGGGAGAAGAAGGGGGAGAAAAGAGAGAAAGAGAAGGACATTGACCCTTGGGAAGTCTGTGGCGAATTTGCCAGGCGGTATGCGGAAGAGGAAAATGCGAGCTGGAAGGAGGAGGTGGATATATTACTGATTTTCGTCAGCTTCATAACCATTTATATTTGGAGTCTATTCAGGACTTACACTCCTTCGCACTAGGCCGGTCTATTTTCTGGGGTCTTAGCTGCTTTCGCCCTTGAATCATATCACGCCGTCAAGGAGGATCCTGCGGAAACCACGGCACTGCTGCTTAGGACAGTGGTCCGCCAGCTCAACAATATGACCAATCCACAACCCGGTATTCTCATCGATCTCAATCCCAAAGCCAATGTCCCCCAATCAGCTCGATGGATCAATGCCTTTTGGTTCCTCAGTCTGGCTCTCAGTTTATCAACTGTCATGGCCGGAATTCTTTGTCTCCAGTGGCTACGCGAATATAATCGCAACGCGAACATCCCTCGCCGTGAACATCTAGCGATTCGCTACATGCGGTATGAGGGAATGAAGAAATGGCGGGTCTTTAATATCCTCACTGCATTGCCCCTGCTTCTCCTCATAGCCCTTCTCCTCTTCTTTGCTGGACTTATCGCGATTCTATGGGAAGCCGACAAGGGAGCTGCAATCGCGATATCCATCTTGGTTGGAATTGCATTCCTGTTCATTTCAATTACAACTATGCTTCCCTGCCTCCAGGGGCTCTGGATCGTACTCTTCCCGCATACCCAACCACCACAATGCCCTTATAAATCCCCTCAAGCCTGGATAGCTTATAGACTGGTGACGCCCCTCTACCAGCTGATTTACAACCTTGCATCGAAGTGCTTCAGATTCAGGAGAAGCAAGAATGCGCCTGACTTGAAACTTCGGAACTGGTTGGACTATGATTGGATTTTGTTCAATCACCGGCAAGCAATTGGAACACCCGAGGCGGCTGACGTTGGGAGAGGGCTTGGGTGGATCGCAACCACCTTCTTCCAATACCAAAGACTGGCGGAAGCGATCTGTCAGTGTCTTAGGGACTTGGACTATAACGTTGTGCTTGAAGCGTTTCTTGCACAAATGGATCATCGTCGTGCAGAAGCTGTCAGGCAAGCCCAGCAGAGGCTTGGCTTGCAATTACCTCCTCATAGCTCGGAGGAGCCTGCCCCCTCAAAGGTCGCATATATGCAGGATCTCATCATATCGCATACTTTGGAGCATTTGGCGGCAAACGTAGAGCAGGGGCATATGTCACAGGTTTTGCTGTTCCAGCGAGTGGATCTATTCCTCAAAATAAATGGGAAAAGGTGGACGATGGATAAAGACATCGACTGCCCGGTCAACCGAGTCAACGTGGCCTTGATTGATCAAGGTAAATTCCGTGAACTCTTTCGCCTCTCTCGCTGATGAGGTTCGACAGATACAAGGCTACGGATACTGCAATGTATCTGCCAGATGTTGGAAAATGGTGTGGAATGTAACCCAACACATACTACTGGAGCCTTCGAAATCATCCGTTTGATCTGCATCGAGGGTTCCAACCGGCGCCTGACTGCATCACCCACCGAGAAAACCCAGGATCAATTACTGTTGTGGATTTCGAAACAGTTGCTGGCAGACAAAGAGGACGCACCTGGCGGGGATCCGGAGAAAAGGTTGAAACAAGGAGTGTTATTCTGCAAACTCAGGTTGGTATCTGGGACCGGTCCCTACTTGGCGATAGTAAGGAAGTACCGGGCTGGGTTGGATGCCTTAATCAAAGAGAAATTTGGACCACAGCTAGATTCAACGTGGGAAGTGACTGCGAGACCCAGTTCTTTCCCTTATCTAGCAAAGTATCTCGCTTGGCGAGGACTTGATTACTAGCCCTCATATCGGGGCTCATGGCAAGATCGGGGATCGTTTGGCAGCATGCGACTCATCACTGCCCTCTACTTCACTAATTTCGACATCTTCCCATTGTCCTGCCATGCTTCGCCCTCCAACTTGGCAGTTCCGCGCCATACCACACCAAACACCGCGAATTTTCACAACTCTGGAGATACAATATCAAAAAATGCCTAATGTTCCCAGGATACCGCGCTGTACTCGGCGGCCATAAAAGGAACTCTTCAATATGTTCCTCTTCCTTTTTCTAATTGAGACTTCTTCCTTCCTTATTGTTAAATCAGGCTGGATAGACATTTAACTGCTGTTACACCCGCACTGTTCCGTTTCCTTCAATCTACTCTCCTTCACATAAAAAGTATTAACGTAGGGTGTACTTGCCTCTTCTTTATCCGAACTCGTCTATACGCTTAGTAAGTTATTATTGGTGCTGGTTCATCTGCTTGGGGGTTAGGGACCGGAGAATCCAAGCCTTGGCCCGGGTCAGTGGTCTCCGAAGCTTGAAAGCATAAACGATAAGTTCTTGCCAAGGATCTGGGTTTGAGTGGACCTTTGCTGTGCTATAGCCTTAGCACTCTGTGATCGTGCCACCATTGGACATTCATAGTTTTTTTTCCGCGCACACCAGCCACACAATTTCTCTAGTCTGTCGAATGTCTCAAATTCGTTGTGATCGTACTAGGATTCAAAGCAGGTGATAGTTATGTCATTAGTTAAGTCAACGTGGTGGTGGGATAACTTCTGTACACGAGGCCGCCCAAGTCATCCGAAATCGAGTCTTGAGGTGTTTAGAGTCGACCTGAATGTTACTTCTGGTTATACGGAGAGAACGTGCATAGTGAAGGCAGGTAAAGGGCATGTGGTTCTTTTACCCTCAATGGCCCTCGTGATTCGGGAAAAGGACGAAACAGGCTTCGGAAAGGCAGATACAGTGGCTTTAAGCAATGCAAGGCGTTTACCAAGGATGCGGGTGGGCGCTTTGTATATGTGGCGGTGGACCGGCAGTTGTAGAAGAAAGGGGCAATCATTGGGTTAAGTGGCTTGTTTTAAGAGAAGTCCCGAGCAACTGGTGCAAAATAGTGCCCTGTTGGACGATGGGGCTGTATTCCAGAGGTGTGCGTGCCCTTCAACTGGAAGTACAGATGCCCATAACATTGATATGAATATGGCTAGGATGGAACAATCGAGTTTCTGATAGATGCCGTTATATGGGCGGCTGATAATCGACATAGGCGACCACGAAGTCCGCGTGTGCAGTGAATTCCCCTTGTCAAGTGAGCTTAAGCGTCTACTTCTATGCATCTGGTTCTTAAGCCGGCCCATCATGAGAATTGCGGACAGACTTTCTTCTCCCACTTTTTGAAAATGCTCCAATACCCGGGCGGCGTGAGTCCATTGGAGGCTATGCGACATTCAGCCTAATGATAGATCCTCTCTTGTTAAGACCAGATATGACTCTCGTTTCGATTACCCCGCAGTGGTATACACACCAGGCGTGGCAGCGACGGGTGCGAACAAGGAAAGGGAGAAGGAGAAAGTGAAGGAGAAGGAGAAGAAGGAGAAGGAGAAGGAGGTTGACCCTTGGGAAGTTTGCGGTGAATTTGCCAAGAGGTACGCTGATGAAGAAAATGCAAGTTGGAAGGAAGAAATAGACAAATTACTGATCTTCGTCAGTTTCATAACTATTTTCATTTATATTATATTTGAAACTCACGTTCCTCTACACTAGGCCGGTCTATTTTCGGGCGTCGTAGCTGCTTTTGCCCTTGAATCATATCATACTGTCAAGGAGGATTTTACGGAAACCACCGCTCTACTGCTTAGGACTGTAGTCCGCCAGCTCGACAATATGACCAACCCACAACCTGGCCTTCTTATCAATCTCAATCCCCGAGCCGATGTCCCGCAATCAGCGCGGTGGATCAATACTTGTTGGTTCCTCAGTCTAGCTCTCAGTTTATCGGTTGTAATGGCCGGAATTCTTTGTCTCCAATGGCTACGCGAATATAATCGCAACGCAAACATCCCTCACCGCGAACACCTAGCGATTCGCTACATGCGATACGAGGGAATGAAGAAATGGCAGGTCTTCAATGTCCTCAATGCCCTGCCCCTTCTTCTCCTTACTGCCCTTCTACTCTTCTTTGCCGGACTTATTGGAATCCTGTGGGACGCTGACAAGGGAGGCGCAATCGCGATATCGATCCTAGTTGGAATCGCGTTCCTCTTCATTTTAATTACAACTATACTTCCCTGCCTCCAGAGCCTATGGGTCGTACTCTTCCCGCATACCCAGTTACCGCAATGCCCTTATAAATCCCCTCAAGCCTGGATATCTTACAAGCTGGTGATGTCCCTCTATCACTTAATCAGCAACTTGATATCGAGGTGGTTCAGAGTAAGGAGAAACGGCCAAATGCCTGACTCCAAGTTTCGAACCTGGTTGGACTATGATTGGATTCTGTTCAGTCACCGACAAGCAACAGGGGCACCGGAGGCAGCTGACGTTGGGCGAGGGCTTGGATGGATCGGAACCACTTTCTTCCAATACCAAAGACTGGCGGAAGCTATCTGTCAGTGTCTTAGGGACTTGGACTATCACGTTGTACTTGAAGCCTTCCTTGCGCAGATGGACCATCGTCGTGCAGAAGCTGTCAGGCAAGCGCAGCAGAGGCTTGGTCTGCAATGGTCTCCTCATGATCCGGAGGAGCCCGACCCCTCGAAAGTCGCATATATGCAGGATCTAGTTGTATCGCATACTCTGGAGCATTTGGCGGCAAACGTAGAGCAAGGGCATATGTCGCAGGTTTTACTGTTCCAGCGAGTGGATTTATTCCTCAAAATAAATGGGAAAAGGTGGACGATGGATAAAGACATCGACTGCCCGGTCAACCGAGTCAACGTGGCCTTGATTGATCAAGGTAAATTCCGTGAACTCTTCCGCCTCTCTCGCTGACAAGGTCCGACAGATACAAGGCTACGGATACTGCAATGTATCTACCAGATGTTGGAAATTGATGTGGAATGTAATCCGACACATACCGTTGGCGCCTTCGAAATCATTCGTTCTATCTGTATCGAGGGTTCCAACCGGCGCCTGACTGCATCTCCCACCGAGAAAACCTTGGATCAATTACTGCTGTGGATTTCGAAACAGTTATTGGCTGACAAGGAGGGTGCACCTAACGGGGATCCGGAGAAAAGGTTGAAACAAGGAGTGTTATTCTGCAAACTCAGGCTGGTATCTGGGACCAGTCCCTACATGGAGATAGTCAGGAAGTACCGGGCTGGTTTGGATATTTTAATCAAAGAGAAATTTGGACCACAGCTAGATGCAATGTGGGAAGTGACTGCGAGACCCAGTTCTTTCCCTTATCTGGCAAAGTATCTCGCTTGGCGAGGACTTGATTACTAGCCCTCATATCGGGGCTCATGGCAAGATCGGGGATCGTTTGGCAGCATGCGACTCATCACTGCCCTCTGCTTCACCAGTTTCGACGCCCTCCCCACTGTCCTGCCATGCTTCGCCCACCAACCCGACAGTTCTCCGCACCACACCACACCAAATACCTCGAATTTCAATAACTCTGGACATACACTATCAAAAACGCCCAATGTGTCCAGGATACCGCACTGCACTCGACGACCATAAAACAAAATCTTTGATATGTTCTTTTTCCTTTTTCTAACTGAGATTTCTTCCTTATTTACTGTTACATCGGGCTGGACAGACGTTCAACTGCCGTTACACCCGTACTGTACCGTTTCCTTCGAACCGTTCTCTTACCTCCACACAAAAAATATTAACGTAGCATGTACTTTCCCTTTCTATATCCGAGCTCGTCTATAGGCTTAGTATGAATACAATAATGCACCTGCGCAAGACTCGCAGTAAACTGCACTGACTATCACTCTCCAAACTCCGGCCCATATGCAGTTTCGGCCCTTGATCAATAGGATTTACCCTGCGCGAGGGTGTTACCCCCAACGACGTGTCATGTTACGGTTGACAAACTCTTCTGTTTCTCCACAGTCTCGCTACTTATGCATTATGGGCCAAAGTTTCTGTCAGATGGATACAGACGGCCCCACACTCATGTTTTCCTTTCATCACTGCTCGGTCCCCTTCCGTCCGTCAGCCCGAAGTTTTTCATGTGATCAAGACATTAGATTCCGACTCTGTATCCAGATGAATATCAAAGTACTACCAGACCGACAGTCCGCCGATTTATATCTAATTAAAGGGCAGATTTCTGATATATACTTGACCGGAACGCATTTGCTTGTTATATAGTTGCTGTACAGGGGGTGGTCATGTCATGCCATGGGAATCCACTACTCGAGCGCATCTTTAACGAGTTCACTCGAACAGCTACTCTCCTGCTGCCGCTCGCTTTCGAATGTGGCCACTTTCGCTGTCTGGTTCGCACGACAAGTTCCGAACCACGGGCAGCTCAAGACCTCTGGGCTCTAGGCAACTGTTACATTTCCTTGTCATGGCACGTCGCTTCACACGCCATATCAATCGAAGACCTTCTGCAGCGCCTCCCTAATGTTGGTGTTCCTGTAGTCAGGTGGCTGTTGAATTCTATTGCATTAGAGTGGGTAAGGAGTGGCTATATTTGTGCGATTCTAGGACGATATCATAAAATCAGGGCAAGCCTAAGATAAGAACGATGGGATCTAAGAAGTCGATGTCGTGGGTGGATAAATGCTTGAAAGAGAATGAACTGGCAAGTCATTTTGGAGTTGTTTCATTTCTTGAGCACAAGCAGAGAGCTTCTTGATCAGAAAGCATTGGCCTTGGGGTCGATGGTAAGTTTCGGATCTTTGGTGCGTTGCGGATGATTGGGCTGTGATGGGTTTGGCTAGGGATATGGCGTTGGATGGGGTTTAAACATTTAGGTATGTCCATGTTGGCGAACGACTGGCACGATTTCATTGTGAGATGTTACTAGGTAGGAGGTGTTATAAGTATAGGGTGATCGACGTTTCAGAGTTATCTGAAGGGGGAAAACAGGTTTTGATGTACGGTCTGCATGGTTATAGGCCAGTGATCGTTCATACAAGGACTAGCATGTCCATATATACGTGTTTGATCTTGTTTCGAGAGAAACCTAGACCAGAGAAGTATGGATGATGCCTGTGCAGATATCGATGGGTAAAGTGTCGCAACTTCGGCATTTCCATAGAGAAACATAGATGTCTAATGATCGATTGATAACAAGGTGGATCGAATGGTTTTCGTCTGTGAGAGTGGTGGGTAGCAGGAGAAGTTTACCTCGAACCATCGGCTAGTTGTGGCACGAAGACGCCGAAGAGAAGTGTCTGAAGAAGGATTAGTGTCATTAATCTTCACGTTTGATAGAAGCCAGTGGTCGCCGTGATTACTATTTCTGCTATTGCGCTGACTGACACTGGAAGCCAACATGAACATGTGGTTCTTTCCCCGCAAATCGTGCACTGATTTAAGTGAAGTGCTATCGTGATTCCATAATGATCGACCACAGAATGCCGTAGCTAGTAGAGTTTAGTGCCATGTACTAGTGTATCATCAAATACGTCAAGTGGGTAATAGTGTGTTGTTAGCGAGATTCAGTAGACTGGTAGTTGTAGCGAAGCGAGCAAAGGATGTGTCATGGGTTTGTTTTTTTCCACGCTGAATGTTTTGCTTTTTCCCGCCACTGTACCTCATGCTGAGTTATTTTCGTCCTGATCATATGTTTTGATTTTTCATGTCCAGAACCAGCCACGATGAACCGCAAAACCCGACCCCATTTACCCTTTTCCAAACTCTGTGCCAAACGGGGTCCATACATGCTCGAAAAGACTTGGCCAAACCGAATTGAACCGAAAAGCAACGCCGCTAGCCAGCTATTCGCTGATTCAACTGCTCATGTTCAATTCATCGCTCATTGTTTGGTTACATGCCATGTAAGTGATTTAATGGCATGTTTACGTCATTCTACCATGCCACACGTCGGTCGGTGTAGCTTCTAGGCGCCCGTCGATCGAGCTTATAAACTCGGCAGCAAACTTTGCGTTCGCCTTCTCCTTCCTTCGGGGTTCGAGGCGTCGTTTCGTTTGCAGTATTTGCAAATTTCAGTCTAACCCGTTCGCTCTCGAAGGCCCAGGTGGAGTCAGTGCGTTGTGAGTATCTGGTTGGCTTTTCTCTACACCTCCCACACTGTGATCCTTTCGTGGCTGATACGTACGTTCCGCTTTTAAGCTCCACGTTTATAGTCAAGGTTGCGGTCTGCATTCACATCGATACTTCCAACCACCACCCGTCCAGCCCCCTTCTATCCCTTGGGACGACCACCCCACGCCAGTGATACCATACGTCTACGGCACACGCCGCATAAACACATGGATCCTGCGTTTGCGTCAGGCTCTTCCCCCTTCCGTGCAACCCCATCCACTTCGAGTGGTGGATTATTTGATCTCTCATCAACGATAACGCGTATTTTTGGCTTTTCAATGTTTGCTTCGCTATTGAACCCGGGAGTCGGTGGCAGTAGCCTGAAGTTGTTTTTACTGGGGATGGTGGTGGAGTTTGCGAGGCGCTTCGTGCAGTGGGTCGTCGAGCGGTTTAGGCTTCGTGCGTTTTCCAATTTGTTCATTCTTTTCAATGCGTCTGATTGGTGCATTCTGCGTGCAGAATACTCTATTACTGCCGAGTTCAACGAAGGAGATCCGGCATATGACTGGATCATCAACTTTATTGTGCGTCAATCTTTCTACCCTCTTCCATTCTTTTCTTCGTTGACTCGCGATTTCAGACCCAGGAAAAGGTCTGGCGCCGCTCGCGAGACTTCCGCGTCTCCGCGAAATCATCTCAGCGTCGCTGGGGCATTGACTCTGGACTGGACTCCCAAGTGATCAACAGCGCCGAGTATGTGCCTGCATATGACCTTCCGCAACTCTTTTGGTGGAAGCGGTACTGGATCGAAATCAAGCGCACAAAAGCACAGGGGATTTCGATGACACCCTTTGGCTCCGGCGGGGGAGCTGCCGGGGCTTCGATATATTTGACGTGAGTTATTTCGGCTTTTCTTTGTTTTTGACCGTTCGGGCTGTGGCTTTTGTGGTACTGATACGTAGATGGTAGGATCTATACCCTTGATATGAATGTTCTGTCACGACTTGTTGAAGAGGCCAAGAAAAAGTACTTTGAAGTCAGCAGACCTCATGTTATTGTTCATTCCGTCACTGCCGTGAGCACTTCCTTTCTATGAACAACACTACATTGAAGTTGCTGACTCGAAAGAATCGCCACAGCACAGCTATGGACCGAAATTCTACTGGAACAACGTTAAGCAGAAGCCTCGTCGTCCGTTGGACTCAATCGTTTTGCCCGGTACTACGCTCGAGTCGCTAATTGCGGACGTGAAGGACTTCTTGAAGATGGAGGACTGGTATATGAGTGCTGGAATCCCCCACCGACGTGGTTACTTGCTATATGGGCCGCCTGGTACTGGAAAGAGTACGTGGTAAATCTCCCTGAAGCCTCTTATATCTGACGTATGGACTCAGGTTCGACAATTCACGCTATTGTAAGATGACTCGGCCGCAACACCAAAGCCCTGGACTCACAGTTCTATCACAGGCCGGAGAATTGCGAATGGAAATCTACTCTATCTCGCTGGCCGCCCACTTGTAAGACTTCACATAGTGCAATGTTTGTGCATGCTCACAAGTCTTGCCAGCGTCGACGATACCTTCCTTGAACAAGCGGTCTCCTCCGTTCCCAAGGGCTCAATTCTTCTTATTGAGGATATTGACTGCGCGTTCTCGCGAGAAGACGACGAAGAGGAAAACCTCAGTTATACGTATCATCCGGGAATGGTGCTAGGCCAGAGACCGAGGCGAGCAAGGAAATCCGCGGTTACGCTGTCCGGATTATTGAATATCCTCGACGGGGTTGGAAGTGAAGAAGGCAAGATTTTCTTCGCCACGGTGAGGTCCTTTTACGCTGATTTTACTATCCTACTGACTGGCACGTAGACAAATTACGTTGATAGTCTCGATGCTGCGCTCATGCGACCCGGCCGTATCGACCGAAAAATCGAATACAAGCTCGCCACGGCTCAACAAGCTTCCGCCCTCTTCAATAGGTTCTACCCCGTCAAACACGTCACTCCCGAGTCCCTCCTATCCTCTTCCGAAGAAAAATCAGTCACAGAAGAAGAAAAGGTTGCTGTTCTTGAACGACTTAACCGGGAATTCACTGCCGGAGTTCCTGAACACGAGTTCTCTACTGCTGAACTGCAAGGCTACTTATTGTCATGTAAGATGATGCCCGAGAAGGCTGCGAAGGGCGTCCGAGCATGGGTGGCGGAGGAGAGGAGGCAGAAAGAGGAGAAGCAAAAGAGGATTGAGGCGAAGAAGAAGAAGCAAGCAGACAAGATGGAGAGAATGGAGGTGGAGAAGTTCCAGAGTACGCTGGCGAAGATCAATGGTAGCGGTGTTCAGGGGCCGGGCATGGTAAGGGTTAACGGCACAGAGAAGGAGATGGAACCTCTGGCGACTGTTGCGAAGCCACTGAATGGGTCAGCCCTCGTCGCCCCAACTGTCTCGAAGCAATTGAATGGTGTCAGTGGTATAGTGGCTGTTAACGGTGGTTCTGCAAAAGCAAAAGTGAACGGAGTTCACGACACGAAGGAGACAATCGTACAGGATGCCTGATTATTTTATCGTTGTGGCTATGTTTTTCGCTTCCTGCGCTGCCATCGCGACATACGAATACTTAACATAGTGTGAAGGCTCTTGACTCATGCTTCTCTATCTTAGGCCTAATGACGATAATCTTATGTGACACGACATTATGACTCCGATTAACCCGAGTCGGCACAGAACAGTCCAGGGTATTCGGAGCTTTATAACTTCTTTTGATCCTACAGCAAGGGAAATTGTCCGCTCAGCGCTCAGCACAGCATGTTGCTCGCGCCTCGACTCCATGTTAACCGCTCTTGGTGATTAAAGATCAGATGACAAAACCTTGTTTGCGAATATAGCTAACCTGTGATCACGTTGTACGCACTATATTCCTTATGCGGGGACGATGTCACACGCGCCTTGATCGCGACACAGCTTACAGAACTATCTATCATGGTGCTGACCTCGCCTACTCACCGTGTCTCGATGACTGTGGATGACGGATTACTTTTAATGACGTATATAACTGGGGCACTTTGTAGGAAGGCGTGCCTTCCTTTTCCCCACTACTCCATTTCTATTACATTTGCCCCCTGACGTCCCATGGAATATCCTTACCAAGCTGATAGAAATAGTGGCTATTCGCCCTTGTGGAACCAGATCCTCAGTGTCGGTATGATTGCATCATGGCTGCCGGGAGGAAGAACTGGAATGTTAGGAACGTTGACAATGTTTTTTATGGGGTGGTTGCTTGAGATGGGGAGGGATGCGTATGTTTGGTTTTCGGAACGGTGGAAGTTTCGTAAGTGTTTTCTCACTCCTTCATGTCTGCTCTGTTGGTTTTGCTAAGGGATCATGGATACTTGCATGCGCTACTAGAGTATTCGTTGACTGCGGAATTCCATGAGGGCGATCCTTCATATGACTGGATCCTGGCGTTTCTGGTGAGATAGTCTGACCCTTGCCTTAACTGTTCATGCCGCAGATTGCTAATCTAACATCGCGCCGATTAGACAAAGGAGCAAGTGTGGAAACGGTCATGGAACTTCAAGATCAGTGCGAAGACTCTACAAAGAAAGAATGGCGTTGACGCGTCAGAGATATCTAAAGGACATAATAGCGAGAATGCAGAATATGTGCCGACATACCAGAGCCCTCAACTGTTCAGGTGGAACGGATGTTGGGTCGAAGTCACAAGGAACGCAGGTATACCTTCGTATGATTATCAGACAGAACGGACTGTTAGTTCCGCAACTATCTACCTGACGTGAGTAGCATGTTATGTTCTGAAACTTCAAGGGTTAAGTGTGAAACACAGTGTCTACACAAGAGATGTTTCGGTCGTTTCTGCTCTGGTAGAATATGCTCGACAGAGATACATGGAAATGAGTCAGCCGCATGTCATTATCCACACTTCTTCGGTATGTCCATGCGCCTTGCTTTGTGTGTTTCTTTTATAACCGCATGCATCCAGCGAGGATATCATCCTTTCTACTGGAATGACTGCAAACGCAAGCCTCGCCGACCGCTCGACTCTGTTATCCTTGAGGGTGGCGTTTTGGACACCCTGGTCGCCGACGCCCGTGAGTTTCTCAGTATGGAGGACTGGTATCAGACGGCTGGGATCCCCTACCGTCGCGGCTATCTCCTCTATGGTCCACCTGGATCCGGGAAAAGTAAGTGCCCCAACTAGGTCGGTGATGTTCCACCATCTGACCTGTACATAGCCTCGACGATATATGCTTTGGTAGGTTGCCAGCACTGCACTTAAAAGCGTCACTCAGATCAGCGACGGTAGGCAGGAGAACTCGGACTTGAGATATACTCATTGTCGTTGGCATCTAGCGGGTGAGCAGCCCATTATTCATCCCATTTTATATGTTTCACTCATATTTAATTACAGTATTGACGACTCGATACTCGCTCAAGCTGTCTCGTGCATCCCTAAACGATCGATCTTCCTCCTGGAGGACATTGACTGCGCATTCTCACGTAATGAAGAGCTGACCAACAATGGCAGTTACCCTAACCCAGTGTTTCCCGTGTGGGGTGGTGGGTCGCCCAAGTGCAATGTTAC
This sequence comes from Podaxis mareebaensis, assembly GCA_018524725.1. Lineage (NCBI taxonomy): Eukaryota > Fungi > Basidiomycota > Agaricomycetes > Agaricales > Agaricaceae > Podaxis > Podaxis mareebaensis. Next base: position 2,985 of record JAEUWP010000252.1, on the reverse strand, counting down.
ATTATCTGGTTTGCTCAATATCCTCGACGGCGTCGCAAGCCAAGAAGGTATTTTGTTCTTTGCTACGGTGAGTCGGCACTGAAGGCACCCATTCTACGAGCTAACGGACATCTAGACAAATCATATCGAGGACCTCGATAACGCACTGATTCGGCCTGGCCGTATTGACAAAAAGATCCAATACTATCACGCCGTCAGAAAACAAGCCGCCGCGCTTTACAAACGCTTCTTCCCTATCTCCCACTGTACTCCTGAATCCGCCAAGGAAAACACCTCAGACGAGGATAAAGTCTCTCTGATTGACTCTCTTGCGGACGAATTCGCGGAGCAAATTCCTGAGAACACGTTCACAACTGCTGAGCTTCAGGGGTTCTTGTTAACATGCAAATTCCAACCGGAGAAGGCGGTGAGAGAAGTAAAAGAATGGGCAGAGAACACGATAAAAGAGAAGAAAGAGCTGGAGGAGAAGAAAAAAGCGAAGCAGGAAAAAGCGCAAGAGAAGCTGGATTTACAAGAGGTCGAGAGGTTACAGTCGACGTTGGTGAAGATGAGTGGTATAGGTGTGAAGTCCGAACGGAAGGTGTCGAGTAAGGGAGATGACGATAACCGGGAGGGTTCGAGGGCTGAAAGCATGAAGCCGGAACCGTCTCACTCCGAGTCCGCGTCCAGAGTGCAATCGCCTGACTCCGCCCGGGAATCAGATTCTGACTCGTGCATGATCACCGAACCCACCCAGCATCAGGAACCGAACGTGAGCCAGTAGTTACTGGTTTACGCGCGAATTTTTTTGGCATCGACTACCGCAACTGACATGAGTTGGATTATCTACGTTCATTAATATGACACCCCGATCCATTTGTAGTACCATTATCGCAGTATAACCATTCTGTAAGCCTTTTGTAGGAGCGCCAGCATATTAGGGCGAAATAAAAATTTTTAAGAGTTCATCTGACTACTGATTAACTTCGAAGTGATCAAGGCGGTGTGTTCCAACAACCGCATCATCGGATGTTGGTTTCTGACTATGTTACCATTCCCCATTCTGCGAGGCATAAAGAAGGGAGGGGACGGCATACTACATACCTCGGCTCAGAGAGTTGCATCGTTCTCAATATTTGCATCTCTTCTCCCCGTCGTCTCTGGTTCAAAGCGACGCAAGAGCCGTGTGGAAGGGACAAATGAAGAGGCGCGTTCGGGGTGTATAGCGAAGGGTGCCAGCATCTGTCTGGCAATGAGGGGTCCGAAGTCCTCCCTCCGGATTAGATAGTCATAGAGTAAGATTAAGAAGAAATAGGATAACGACGACGATTCGAGACGAGACGAAGCGAGACTAACGAAACGAGACTAATGAGACTAGTGAGACATCCCCATCGTAGGGAGCTGGGGTGTATTGCAGGTGGTCTCCTTAGGTACATGAGACTACCTACAATGCTGTACACTAAATGAGTCATACGAATATTCGAGAACACTCTGAAAAAGTGGACCGGAAACGCATTTTCATGTGTAGCCGAATTTCTGGCTCCACACAAACATCAGTGGTCCACCTGCGAGCGAGCCGCCATCTCCTATGCCTGTGCCTACGCCGACCCCGGGACCAAGTATATTCCATCTTTGGTTCTTAAGATGTCTGGGAGATACTGGGTGTCTGAGACGTCACGGAAAATTTGGCGGTGCTTTTCATAGTTAAGGAAGGAGCAGATTATGCGCTTCCGGGTCTACGGGTTTCACCACAGGGGGTGTGAGTGCCTGCCTGAACACCTTATTCCGCAATTCAGACCTTCGCCAATCAAGGTCGCGCTCGCAGCAGGCGTCAGGATATAGAAACAGTGCCAAAAATACAACGAGGGTGGTGGGCGAGACACTACTGATCCGCTGAGCAAGAGAATTACATTCCTCGTAAGAACGTAAGGAAGGATATTGATACCTACATCTGGGCATGTACTCGAGCAAATTCTGACCTCCAGGTGCATCGCCATCATTTGTCCCCTCTGGAATTCGAAATATTTTCTACAGGCTTGACTTTGTCCAGCAGCGCCATGGTCAGCACGAGTCTGATGAACACCAGATGTATCAAGAAGACGGGGGGAGGACTTGGGCTCCGGTTGTCGTCAGTACCGATTTCATCAGTCATGCCGAATAGCATATCCGACCAAAGATGCTGGGGGGCCAATGTTGTTATGATGAGGGGATATCGCTTTGAAGATGTGCGTGGGAGAGTGTCACTCCTTGGTACAGAGGATATGTCATCGTCTATGGTCTAGCAAGCCACGGAGGCGCCACGGAGGGTATATACCAGAACCGAAAAGAAAAGTTCGGAAGCGAAGGGGATCTGAACAGGCGCAGGAGGTATGACGGCTGATAACGGGGTAGTGCCTGTTGTCGCTCCAGCAGTCGGTGAGGACTGGCGCTGAACCGCCGCTTTCCCGCAATGTCTCCTGAATGACCTGTATGGATACGACGCTGTACATATATAGTACATACCAGTGCTACCTGTACCTTGTATAGTGATAATTCTCTAAGAAATGTGAACAGCTGGAACTATGGATGATATAACAAGAAAACTAGGGATGGCTTTAGATTTATGCCTACGCAAAGGCACCAATCCCTCAGCTGCTTGAGTGGCCAAAGGCCGACTTTGGATATACCTTGAATCAACCCACCATAAGGAGCCCGAACTCAACACCAGAAAATTCCGCAGAATATTCAAGGTATAGAGCTCGGAAAAACTGCCCCTCTGAGTATTGGTGTATTTAAATACTTACAGTCATTGGACGGTCAGTGGGAAATGGACACTCAGTGGGAAATTTCACATTCCCACTCGAGATTTTCACTTTTTCCCTTCGGACTTTTTGTAATTATATACCCTAGTCCCTCAGTTACAAAATGAGAGCGTTTTGGTTATGATTGACGATCTGACCATGTCGCGATGATTGAGGGAATCATTGGCAGTCCCTTGCAAAACAAGGTATCTCAACTTAGGCATCA
>JAEUWP010000038.1:0-17015 GCA_018524725.1 Podaxis mareebaensis | reverse complement strand
ACCAGTCTTGCCAGCTCCTCTGGTTGACCTTGGGCTCACTCCATTGTAGTGGAGTAGCTACTTCCATTTTAGGTATGTTCTTTTCCTTGTTCAGTAACTGGAGAGGGTCTGCTTAATTTACTATATTATTTTTACAGTCTAAATGGCTGAAATTGTTTGGATTTGCCCTTATTTTCATTTGGGGCATGTCATCACTTTGAACAGCATTTGCCTAAGATCCCAATGAGATCTCTTGATAATACCATTCACTTGCAAATTGTAAGGTGAAATGGTAACACCTTTAATACCATACTTTTCTGATAGCCACCTTATAGCTTTCTTAAATGGAGAGCCATTGTCTATGACTATTTTAACTAGTGAGCCCCATTGGCAAATGATGTCTTCAAATAACCATTGACCAATAGACTTTGTGTTCTCTTTTCTTAACACTCTTGCTTCCATCCAGGAAGATAACCCACATTGCCCATGCACAATATTCCATGTGTAATACTTGGAATATAGATGGTGTATATGTTACTACTGGAGGAAGTTCTAGCACCATTTTCTGTTTAATCTGACAAAGGTGGCATGATTTGACATACCACACAATGTCACCTTCCTTCTCTGGCCACCAAAACCTTTGGGCAATCATCCTGTTTGTTGCATAGGCACCTCTATGTCCCAATTTATCATGACATTCTTTCATGATGCTTATGTGATTTTCTGGATCTACTACTAGTTGTGGAAAACTGGATCCAGTGGTTTTTCTGTACAATCATCTGTCATTATCTAGCCAGAAGTGTGAGGCTGCTCTGACAAACTTTGCCTGCTCTGTAGTCATCCTCATGAGGTCCAATTTTTTAGGTCCAGTAGCTAGCCATTCCCTAATTTTATGAAGCTGTTCATCCTGCATCTTAGCAGTCTGAGTTCTTCTATCCTCATCATAAAGTTCTTTGCTAGCTGCTATATCCTTTAAGTCTTGTTCCTCTCATGATGTTACTTCAGCTAAGAATTGTCTGATGAGTATAGGACAGCTGGGATCTCTCATGAGTACCCTTCACTGCTCAATTTCTTGCTTAGTATTTTCTTTAGCCTCTTTTAAGGCTATCTGAAATTCTGAATTGTCTTTGAAAGACTTCTGAAGGAAACTGGTTCTATTGTCAATTTCCTTGAAGAAGTCTTCTAAGTCAAGGGGGTCCTTGTCATGAGGATCATTTTTCACTAGCTCAAAGTCTTCTCCATCATCTTCTGAGCCATCATCAAACTTTTGCTCAACAGGTTCTCCTAGATACCAAGGATGTCATGAGAGCCTATCTGGACTGAAAGTCTTTCCTTTCTTATGTACCAGGGTGAAATGGAAATTGGTTCTGATATAGTCTACCCAGCAATTGATTATCATGTTAGGCAGTTTACCAGGATTATTCAACATTCTGAACAGATACTTAGTGTCAGTTTCAATCACTAAATTTCTACACCCTCTTAATAAATATGCTTCTTCTTCTAGTGCCATTCTTAACCTGCACAATTCTTGCTTGGGTTGTGAATACTGCTGTTGTCTGGAATTCATTAATATGGAATTGAATTTCACATAATGAATCTGCTTAGGGTCTACATCATCACATTGATAGATATAATACCCCACTGCTCTCTATGAGGAGTCTACTGCCATTACAATGGGCTGCTTGCTAGGAAACTTAGGATTCCTAGTATGAAAGTACTCTTGTATCCTATCCTTTAACTGCTATTGTGTGAGCTCCTGTTTGGGTCCCCATTCAAATGGTATGTTGGGTCTACAAACATTATACAAAGGAGCTGTGATAGTTACAAAATGAGGAATATGATTCCTGCATTGAACCACTGTACCTAAGAAAGCTCTCACATTGGTAGGGTTTTCACAAGGTCCCCATCTGATGATCCTTCCTATGGTATCTGCTGTGGGTTTTCTTCCTTGGTAGGAACAATTGAACCCAATGATTGTAATATGATCAGCACAAATCATAGTCTTGGGTCCTGAAAAGGTTCCTCCCACATACTTCATTCTCTGTAAGATTCTGTTGACTGTTTGCATATGCTTCCATACAAAGCAATGAATCCCTGGGTTCTCACATAGAACTTCATAACTTCTGTCAGGTTGTTTGTAGTGAGATATAGGACCTCTAATAGGTATGTCATCTATGTAAGGCATAGTATATTCTGGTATCTCATCTTTCAGAATGTAAGTTACATCATCATGAAAGATTGGAATGGAATTAGTCCAACCCATTGGTAGGGTGACCAACCATAATGCTCCAAAGGGTGTCCAGAAGGTGGTCAAGTCTCATGACAATTCTGCTAACTGTTGCTCATCATAACCAACATACAAATCTAATACTCCATTACATGTGTGACTGGCAAAGTGCATTGCCAATTCTTCTGTAGCTGGAGGCAAACCTGAATGTACTATTGTTACTCAATTAAGTGGCTCCAGACTATGAACCAATCTAAGACTTTTTCCATCTTTCTTAACTATGCAGAACCATTGTGACCTGTAGGAGGAGTTTGATAGTTCATATACTCCTGCATCAATTTTTCATCTGATGATTTTACATACTTCATCATAGATAGCTGGGAGTATTCTGAAATGTTTTTCTACCCATGGTGTATGGGCTATTGTCAGAATTTCTATAGGAGGGAAATATTCCTCCTTGAACTTTCTGCATTCTGTGTCATCCCATGCAAAAGCTTCATTATGTTCAGCTATTAACCAATGCATAAGCTTCCACTCTTCTGTAGTGAGAAACTCTGATCCATGCCCTGTGTCCATCTTACACATATGATCTTTTGTGTAGTGGCCCTTGGGCTGAAACTCTGGTGGCTGTACAGGGAGTACCAGCAGATTGGCTAGAGGATCTCCTTTAATTTCTTGAGTGATCTGAAACTTCTCTGGCAGCTCTCCAAGTACTGGTTTAACTTTTAACACTACTGGTTTGTGCTTCTTCACAAAGCATAAAGCAGTGTCATTCTGGGTCCATGGACTGTCTACTGGGGTTACTGCAATAACTGCCAATAGTCCAGCAGGTCCCATATTTTCTGACTGAATATACTGTTGAAAGACCTTCTTTTCTGGTAGATTAGAGTCTTCCAAACTTTTAATAAGATAAAGTAAATTAACTTCATCTTCTCTCATCTCACTCACAGAGATCCTGGCAATCTCACTGATGTAGGGCTGACTATCTTTTCTGAGTGAGATGATACATGTGACCTCTCCTTCAGCCCTGTTCTCAAATTCATTGAGGTCTTCTAAAAATTTTGTTCTTTAGGTAGCTGTCCCTGAGCATACATCATGAGAGCTGTCCTCTCTTCATATTGGGGTCAGTAATACTAATGTACTAACTACCTTCAACTGAGTTTACAATATGACTCTCAGTTATAACATCAAATGGTCTGCCTAGTAGTACACAGTAAGGCACTTCCTCCATCATATGTACCTGTAAATGTACTGTAACATTTCCAAATGTAAATGGAACATTCTTAGCTAGTCCACAAGTCCTAGTTATCTGTCCATTTGCACTCTGCATGTTTATGGTTAACTTGGGATCCCAAGCTAACTTGCAGTCACTAGCCACATCTCACAACATGGAGACTATCTGTGAGCCACTATTTAGTAGGGCTTCTTCTTCTTTAAGCCCATTGACTAAGGCTGGAATAATGTGTAGTGTAGCCATATCTTTGGCCATTACTAGGTCATCTTTAGTTACAGTAAACACTTGCTTTTCCCTATCGTTGTAGGGTAAACTCTCTAGATACTGCATAACTGAATCTTTAATTTTCCAAGTCTGGACCAGTTGACCCATAAGGTCAATACCTGATTCACAGACTTTTACTGGTACTGCTAGCATATTTACTGTGACAAACTGCTGCTCTCAAGGAACCTGCTGCTCAGGTTCCTCTTCTATTTCTAAAGAGTTGGCCACACTAGTGGGAACTCTTTTCTTACTGATAATATCTTTGCACACCTCTCTGATTTTTGGCATGATAGCTAACAACTCTTTCTGTGTTAGCTTGATTTCATTACCCATGAATCTCATGAGTATTTCTTCCATACTAACTCCTTCTTCTACTTCAGTGCAATGCCTGTAGTTAGGAGATTTCTTATCCCTGAAATACCTAACCAGTATAGGCAGTACCTCAACTATTGGTTTCATTTCTAGTACTTTCCTGTAAGGAAAGTAATTCTTCTGAGGGTTAGTATATGCCCTTAGTTTGTCTATCTTTTCTACTGGAGGAGGAATTGGTTCCTCCTTGCTAAGGTCATCTTCACTACTGTCCTCTGTTGCCTGCAGCTTTTGAAATGTAACCTTCTTTTCAAAAGGCAGCTTCTTCATCAGACATTCTAGAAACCCAACTTCTTTGTTGTGTCCCTAGTCTGAACATACATCTTGCCAAGTTTACTTAACAAGTCTTCTAAGTTATCTTCTTCTGATGGCAGAGGTGCCTGTTCAGGCTGCTTAGCTTTTCTGCCAAAGGCTTGGATCATTACCTCTATACTAGTGAGGCAACCTTTCAGGTGCTCTAATTCTAAAGCCTGTGGATCAGGCTTCTTTTCTTCCACATGTTGTTGTAATGTAATAAGTGTGTTAGCTCTGCTATTACTATATGGGCTGGGATAACCTGTGTCTGGTTCATCATCATCCTGAGGTAACTCAGGTGGGCCATAGATCATCATGGCCATGGTTTGTGGTAGATACTTATCTATGCACTGCTTTACAGACAAGCTGGGCTTGCATGGGATCCCAGTGCCATTTGCAAAACATAGTCATGAACCTTCTTGTTTAATTTTTCTGTCTTTTTCATCTTGTATTTTGACTGGACAGACAACCCAGTGATGGCCTTGTTCATTACAATAGAAACAACCTTGGCCATTTGCACTAGGAGAGAGACCATTATTCAGTGGTACTCCCATTGACTGATTCTGTTGATGGTAATTGCTACCCAATGTGACCTTAGCTAGGCCACTTGTGAGTGTAGACTTTAATGAATCAAGCAAGCTTTGCAGCTTGTGTTGATTCAATTCCATAGTGTCTTTTAAATGGTTTACCTCCTGCTGAACCATTTCTACATCAGTACTTAATGTGACTGTGGGCTCCATAGGCTCTCACTTCACATGTGGTACTGAGTTTCACAAAAATATCTCTGCTTGCTCATGTCTGCACTTATACTGTAATACACAGGCAATAGTTTTTCCACTAACCAACTCAACTGCCTTGTCCATGACTTCCCTAATTTCATAAGGGTCTTTGACATGGCTCTTGCCTTGCTGATTAACTTTTAATGTTCCTTGAATACTAAGTCTGGTATTCAAGGCATTGCAGAAGTCTGGGCCGAGCATCCTGATAAATGCTTTGACTAACACTCTGTTAAATACTACTGTGGGATCTGCTAGACATTTATTTACAATATAATTAAACTTCCATTTAAAAGCAATTAGATCATCTGCATCATGTAGTGTGATACCACTGTACTCTCTGCATAGATTATGAAGATCCTCAATGTGACCTTGGTCATCATCAAGAGTGCCTCTATAATCTTTGTTAATCTTACATGTGAATGTGTCCCAGTCTGCACCTGTATATTCAAGTAGACTGACCCATTCCTTGCATAGTTCTGGTTCTAAGTAGTGAACAGCCCACTTGATTTTCTCAATGTCATTATTGACCTCTGATATTTCAAAATGGCTGTTTAATCACCATATATAATCTTTAAGGGTGGACAAACATCTATCCCATCTGGGTACACCATTTGTGAATGGCTGAGGCATGTGTAGTGCCTTTGTCAATTTGCTGCTGGAGTTTATGTGACTAGTAGTACTAGTTGGATTATTACTTGACAGTCACATCAAATACTGTAGTTGTGAACTGGTACTCACAAATGGGTCAAATTGACCCAGTATCATCTGTCTACTTGATGTTGTAGGATCAAGTGAAATACTTGGTTCAGATAATGAACTAAGCTCTATTTTTATTTCTGTAGAACTGGTATTCAAAGGGATGCTAGATAGTGCTCATGACCTTCTAATTGGGTGACCTAGAGGATGCTCTAGGTCATCTAATATCAGTGATAAACCAGCTCTCTGTGAATTTTGCATTCTTCTGCCCTGTTCCAGTGCAGTGACTCACTTATCATCTACTAAGTCTGTAAAAGACCTCTTTGCTCTGTAGTATGGGTTGTCCCTGTACAGATGTATGGCCACTAGACCAGAAATAAAATGAAAATAAAAGAAAAATAAAAAGTATCACACTACTACCTCAATCAAAACTGAAACTCCCCCTTGTAGTGGGCTCCAGATGATGGGACAGCAAATGGATTACTATAGAATATAACAGACAAAAGGGATAATGTAAAGCAAAATATAAAATAGTATTACCAAAAGCCATACCCTAGCAAGTTCATAGGGGACTCTGATTCAGAAATGAAAGAGATAATAAGGTGATGCAAGATTGAAACACTCACTAGGAATGTTAAAAAGTAGGGATAAGAGTTGTGAAGGAGTGAGGGAAGTATATATGCTTGACATTTTCTTTGCTTAATGTAAGGACTTCTGAGTGCTGTTGCAAGGTGGTCTCAGTGATTTCCTAGTTCAGAACTGAACTAGACTGTTTGTTCTTAAATTGACAAGTCTCTGACATAGCATCACTATGATACACAAGTACCAAAGAATCAAAGGTAGTGAGAGCAATCCCTTGCTACTACTAGAAATATACTGACTTGTATCAATGAGTGCTCTGACCAGACACAGCTGTGATGTACTCCTAGTTAACCCTACTAAGGCTAACTTCTGATTCTCATCTTATGGAAACTTCTAGAGGAACTACTGGGTCTTTGTTCTGGCTCTCACTAGTAGGTTGTGTTGACCAAAGAAAACTCCTATAAATGCTTAACTATCACTCAGTGATTGTTGAATATTCAACAACCCTCTAAGCAAAGCTCAGTAGGAATTCCCTTGCTTCACCTCATGTCATTGAGGGGATTTTATATTATAGGTTGAGGAGTGATTACAATCTAATGTTACAATATTCTGACTCAACAAAGGATTATGTGTACAAGTACAGAGTCATATAATTTATAATCTACATTGTTCTCTGCCCAATAGGATGTTCTGGTAGTGAATGCATATGCATTGCTACTGGACACATGGACTGATAAAGTATGCATATATGATATTTATCAGCTCTCACTGACCAAATCTACTGTATGTGTAATACTGTTCATCATTACTGACTTAATAGTATTATGAATCTTCATTCTCCACATTTCTCACTAAGCTGATTCAAATCACTGACTATTAATGAGTCACATGGCTTTGGTGTCTCATGAGGTCAATGAATCACTTTTTCTGAGATGACATGTCAATCCCTTAGTTGGGTAGTCTCTCTTCTGATTCAGACTTCATCTGCTGAGTTCATAGCTGATCTAGGTCTTTTGGTACATAGTGGCAGCTAAGCATACTACTGGATGAGATAATCCCTAGTGTTGCTTGTGTGAGAAAGGATTCTTGTGAGGATGTTATTGAGGAATAGTCCTCAGTAATATAATCCTGACTTCAGTGATAATACTGAATCAATGGTGTATGGATATGTCTAGTTGGTACAGTTTTCCTGATCTAGGTGCCTAGACTATACTACTGGTTTGACCCTCGTGAGGGACTGAGGTCTCTTCTAGTGTGGGTTCATAGTCTGTTATTCTAGCCATAAAGCTCAATTATATTATAACCTAGATACTGTTTTTATGACTGAAAACAGTTTAGGCTGTAACACTGTCTGCAAGTGACAGTTGACCACAAACTAGGGTTGGGGTTACCCTTCCTAGGATTGGACATCCCAGGTTGGGCATCAGGAGCAGTAGTGGGAAGGGGGGGAACATTTCAGTATCAATGTTGGATTTTTTTTTTTTTTTTTTTTTAAATCGACGTTTATTGCAATAGTCTAGCTACTACAAACAGGTGCACGATAGCAGTCCCAATACCGAAACTAAAGAGAAGGGAGAGAAAAGAAAAGTAAGGAGGAAGATATGAGAGTATGCAAACTACACGAGGGAAGTGAGACGAGAAGAGAGTGAAACTAACTTAGCGAATCGGAGAGAGAGACGAAGAGATTGGGGAAATATGGGAAGAGGTAGGAACGGGGAGCTAGCTATGATACAGGGTGAAGATGAAGGGGAAAGACCGTCAGTGAACATCGGGTACTCCGTTTCTTGCAAGTCGCTCTCTTCTGTTGAGGCGGCGGGTGGCGAACTCCTCTATTGTGATGGGTCCTTGAATCTGGTCAGCGAAAGAAAATGCCGCGGGGTTTTGGTCTAAGAATTGTATGACCCAGTAGAAGCCATTGCGTTCTCCTACTGGGTAACGGAAACGGGGGCAATCGTCAAGTAGATGATCACGAGTCTCGAGTGGCTCGCCACAGGGGCAAGAGGTAATGTGGCACCCAGGGAAGAAGCGCTGTCGAAAGGCGCCAATGGGCGCATGATTGGTAACGCAGCGCGTGAAGCGCGCGCATAGTTGGGCGTTCTTTCCGAGAGGCGAATTTAGCCAAGTTCCGCCTTTGGTGTACTTGGGCTGAAGGGGTTGTGCCGCGGGGTTGAGTAAGGAAAGCCAGTTGTGACCATGGTAGGATGGATCGTTCATTTTTTGTTGCCAGTTGGACAGGCATTTTTGAGTATAGTGGTTGCGAACGAATCCGAGGGAGGTGCAGATGGGTTGACGACGCGGGTTAGGAAGGCGAAGGGACTTTGCGAGGGTATGCGCCTTGTGGTGGATAGACCAATTAGCAGATGAGGGAATGGACCAGAAGTGGATATGGTTAAGGGGAGAGGAAGAGAGCCAGGAGTGGAGAAGGGGAGCGACTGCGATGGAGTCCGGGTGAGCACTGTGGGGTCTATAAGAAAATAAAAGTTTAGCCGAGGCAATTGAGTCTGTGAAAACAACAATCAAAGACGAGTTAAGAGGTTGGGAGTGAGAGATAGAGGAAAAGAGACCGAGTCGGAGAGCATAAGATTTGGAATCAGATGAAGTAACCTCACCACAAGGGTGAACAGAGGAAGAAAGGATGTCAGTTTCAGAAGAGTTGAAAACAAAAAAGGCGGAAGTGGCAGAGAGGGAGGAATTAGGGGGGACAGAACCATCTGTAGCTACGAGGAGAGAGACAGGGGAGGAGAAGGCGGAATCTCGGGCACGAGAAGTGTTGGCAATGTGAAGCGCCATGGCACCTTCTTTCAAAGGGTCAGGGCATTCGATGAATTTAATTTGATCGCTAAACAAGTCCAGCAGGTGCTGGCCAGGTTTGGCGCTTGGATGGAGACGCTGGAACTGATCTGTGACCAGTTGAGCGTCTGAGACAAAATCAAGCGCTGTTGAGCGCTGTTTGGTATGGTGCACGTCTAGGGGATCGACATCGTGTGTGAGGAGTTTGAGGGGATGGGAGGAGGGGAGGGTGTGGAATCGAAGGGAACATCGTTTCGCTAGTTTGAATAGATGGAGTTGAATGGGGATGAGACCAGCAATGGCCTCGACCCCACCAGAGGGAGTGGTACAGAATGCACCAGTAATCCATAAGGCAGCTTGGCGTTGCATGTGTTGTAGGGACTTGATCAGTCCGCGGTATCTGGCGTTATGGTTGAACCATAGGCAGAATCCATAGATTGCGATAGGGATGACGCAAGATCGATATAAAAGCCGCTTATGAAGGGGAGAGAGGCCGCGGACGGAATTGCCAAGCATTCACATGCAACGGACGGTGGATAGCGCTTTAGTCGAATAAAAGCGAACGTGTTCTTTGAAGGAGAGACTTCTGTCGAACCAGAAGCCTAGGTAACGTAGGAAGGGTTTGGGATTAATGGTGAATGAGTCGTCGATGATGACGGGGGGATTGGGGTCATGGGAGGGTCGATTGGAGAAATGGAATGCCTGGGTTTTGTCTCTTTCGAGAACGAAGCCAAGGCGGTTGAGGTAGTCTTCACAGTTCTTGTAAACCTGTGATAGAAGGCGGCAGTTAGTAGTAAAGGAGTCTGATTGAACCACAATAAGTCCATCGTCAACAAAGGAAACTATTTTACAACGCGGATCGTTGGAAAATTTAAACATAAAAGGGGAAAGAGAGAGGGTGGTGAGAATGGGGGAAAGTGCTGAACCTTGACCAACGCCAACTGAAGCGGAAAACTTTGGAGATAACTGATTTGTAGTATCAATGTTGGAACTGGAAAACTCACCTGGTTTATTGGAGTCCATAGGTGGGAGTTGAGAGAGGGTGATTGCTCATGCTGTGTCCTTGGTGAATTGCAAGTCTGAGTCTTGGGACTGCCCAATGACATCAGAAGGAATAAGGGGAGAGCTCTGGGACTGCCCAGTAGTGTTTTTTAGGGAAGGGGAGGACACAGCTGGTGCCTTTTCAGTCTGATGAGAGTTACAGTGACCAGTGGACATGGGTGTAGGGGTAGGGGGGGGGTGTGGGATGGCAGGAATTGCATAGAGATAAAATTATAGAGTTTTAATCTATGATCATTAAAGGGTACAGTTTTGTTGCACAATTGGTTGGAATGTGCAATGGTTTGGAGAATACAGATGAGGTGAGGAGTGCCTTCAAATGTTGATAAGTCACCTTTATCAGCCCAATTGGTGAGATAAGATGAGACAAAGCTCAAAAGGGAAGTGAGGCAATTTAGCCCCATGATGTCATTGGTGTTTGTGATGTCTATGTTGCACAAGGTGTCACTGAGGGAGTTACAGATGGATGACCAATCCATTCCATGGGTCAGCTGCATATCAACATGAGGCTGCATATTGGAAAGGGGAGAGAGAGGAGTGAAGGAGGGAAGTGCAGGGAGAGGGTCAGAGAGTTGAGAGTCATCCTAGGCAGCTCCTGGGGTAAGAGGAATGAAGCTGTGTGAGGCAGTGATGGCTTAGGCAGGAGATAGAACCTGGTGTGAGGAAGGAGCAATCTCAGGGGACATATCAAGTTCCTTGTGAACTGGCACAAGGGAAGGATGGATAGATCAAGGGGTAGAAAGACCTCCATCAGATTGTGAATCCTCTTCTTCAGCTGAGTGAATTGAAAAGGCAGCATTGTCATCATTATGAACTTTTAGGCTCTTGTGAGTCTGAGTGAAAAGCAGTTGATCAGTGGAGATGGAATGCTTGGTTCCAAGAGTTGGTATAGGCAAAGGGGGCTTGTGAATAAAGTCCTCTCTGTTCTCTATGCCCATGAAAGGGCCTTCAGATGCCTCTCAAGGTTAAGTAGTGGAGGGCATTAAGCTAGCACTAGAATGCCAACAATGAACAAAGCCAGATCAGATACTAGTAGTGGTCTTCTTGACACCTCCAAGGAAGCTGCTAGATTCCTTAGAGTCTTTCATACTGGATTAGAATGAGTTGGTGTATTCCTTGTACTATGAGCAACTGAACCACTGAGATAATAGTGGTAGTTACTGAGACAAGACTGTATTTTGGCTCCTGGAAGACAGCTTTCCAGGTGTCAAGGCAGGAATTAACAATGTTTTTCAGCTGTTGATTCAATGACTAGACCATCTGTGTCCCTATAGCCACAGGTGGGAGGGTAGAAGCATGCTCATGGGCCATCCCATAAACCTTCCAGGAATCCCCCAAGGGGACCTCCCAGAATTAGATCCTCCTTCTCAGTTAGGACAACCATGGAGAAAGAAGGTGAATGATTGCCAGGGCATGTGCCTGCCCTGACATAGGAGAGGGGTCCAAGGCTTGCCTAGCCAAAGCCATCGAATCCATCTAGACCAAAATAGTATTGACACCTTCAAGGCTTGTTACCTGGGCAAGTGCCAGCCAGATAGTGAAAAGTTCTACATCTGGGGCAGTAACATCATCTACTGCCCTCCTGGTTGCATTGACCAGGTTTCTACAGTGATAGACCAGAGCCACCAATACAGTCTGGTAGAAGCTGTGTGTGGGCCAACTAGTGTCAGTGCCACAATAGGAACCCCTCTCAGGACACCCTCCATCTACTGTATATACCTGGCCCAGTCCTCCATGTCCTAGGGCACAGTCCAAAACTCAATCTAATCCTGAAACCAATTGAGGAGATGATGTCCAGGCCAGGCTTTGTCAGCATCTGGCTTGAAACATTTGCTAATTTTGTCCAACCTCTCATTAAAGGAGACAAGGGGGCCACCTGCCTTCTTATGCTGTCTAGGTGACATGAGGGCAATAGATCTGGGGTGTGGCATCATTCCCATTGAGAATTCTTCTCCCAACAATGCCCTAAGTACATGATTAGGGGAGAGGGTCTGGAGGCAGAAGCATGCTTATTCAGCAAGCTTCTTGAGATGCAGGTGGAAGGGAATAAGGCCTACTAGAGCCTCACTCCTTCCAGTGGGGGACATTCAAAATGCCCCAATAATCCAAAGCACAGCTTTACACTGCAACACAGAGAGTGACCTAAGGAGCTGTTTATTGTGAGCTCCTAGGTAATACCAAAGGTGGAACCCATATGTAGCTATGGGTACCACACAAGCTCTGTAGAGTGTGCACTTCTAATCTGAGGTCAGCCTATACAAGGAATTGCCCAACATTTCCATTGCCTTTACAGTTGACAGGGACTTGGTAGAGTAATACCTGACATGCTCTTTGAATGAGAGATGTCAATCAAAGTAAAAACCCAGATACCACCAGTATGGCTTGGGTCAAAGAGGAGTGTCTCCAGTGAATGGGGCAAAGCCCAGATCAATCAGGGGGTTGTTATCTCCCAGTTTCCAGGAGAAGTGATAAAGCTCTGACTTGGAATGTTCCAAGGCCAGGGTGAAAGCAACAAACAGTCTAAATATAATTGTGTAGGCACTCTGAAGTGCTTACAAGTTATCTGCCCAGCTTCTGGCTTGAGTGATGAATGTGCCATCATCCACATAGGAGAGGAGGGTGATCTGGAGCTATACTGCCTCCCTGTCAAACAGTTTCATCAGGGGAGTGAGGTATAGTGTGGAGAGCATGGGGAACAAGGCCAAACCCTGCCCTACACCCACATTTGTGTCCATAGGGTTCAAGGAGAATTACCCCAAAGGTAGGAGGTGGCATGCCCCATGAGGTAAGAAGCAAAGAACCTCCCCACATTTGGGGGGAATCCCTACCTGTTTAGGATGGCCATGAGCATATCATGGTTTAATGATGGAAAAAACTAAGTGATGTCAAAAGCAACTATACTCATTTTGAGACTCTTAGCCCAGCTGCTTCTCATAACATGGGTAAGGAATAGCCCTGCATCTTCAGTAGACCTCTGTCACACCCCACTGAGCTGATTAGGATGAAAGACCCTATATTTAATGGAGTCAAACTGAAGACACTTGGACAGCATCTTCTTGATCAGTTTGCCAAGAGTGTTCAGAAGCACAATAGGTCTGAATGCCTTTGGTATGGAATATGAAGGCTTTCCCAGTTTAGGGATTACTACTGAGACAGATTTCTTGAAGTGCCTTGGCCAATGCCCAACTGACAGGCAGGCATTGGCCAGAGTGAGGAACATATTGCAGCATTGATCACTCATGATAATGTCTTTCAGGTGAGACCACATCACATGGTCTGGGCCCAGGGCAGATGATGAGGAACATGCCAATAGTACTTCAGTGAGCTCCAGATATGAGAAGGGGACCCAGTTTCAGGCAGGCAATACTAGGAGAGGGTCAGAGATATGCACATCAGGCTGTCTGTCTGATGCTGCATTGTATGTGTTGTGTAGTACATCCCACAGGGCATCAAGATCATGGCATGGGTGGCCATCATAGCTAATGGCCTCCACTGCAGGAAGTTTATGCTGTTTGACTCAGTCCATTAGGTTCCATGGCCATTTGTTGGTGTTAGCAATCTCTATGATCTTCTCATTGAAGAAGGCCTATTTAACTGCCTTAGTGGCTTACCTGAATTCTGCCCAATCCTTAGGGGACCCAGAGGTCCTATAATGAGTGAGCACTTCTTGACACATTCCATTCCACCATGGTTTGGATTGCAACACTATATTGACCTCTTTGGCACAGGAATCCCATGCCCTAGAGAAGATCTCAGCTATGGCCAAGGCCATCTCCTCAATCTGGTCTGGGGTTTGAGGCAGTCTGTCTACCAATGCAGACACACCCTCTGAACACATTATGAGGAAGTCCATTTCCTCCTCTGACTCCCTAAGCAATGCCCACCTGGTTTCCCCCAGAGTAACTTGTTCAATGGGGAGCTGGATAATGAGGGGAGCATGATCAAATGATCCCTTGAGAGAGAGCTCAATGCTGCAATGTAATGTGAGAGCATTCTGGATTGGGACAAACATTAGGTCAATCACTGAGGGGCAATTTGATGCCCTGAAAGGAAAGCAAGTTGGACTGGGGACCTGAGGCTGAGCCAGGTCCAGGCTGAGGTCAGAAGCTGTATCCAGCAGTGTCTGAGACCAATAGTGGTGGGAGGGATATGTCTCTTCCCACACACTTGACTGGAGATTAAAATCTCCTCCCATATAATTCATAGGTGGCAGACAATCTGAGATCTTAGCAAGGACCCAGACAGCAGTTTTCTCATTGTCAGAATAGACATTGAGAAGGTGGTAATGTGACTCCTGTTAGATTAGATGTGATTGATTGATCCTCTCACAGTCCCAAAGTAGATAGACTCTGTAGTTAGATAATATGTTGGACTTAGAGAGGCCTGTGGATGTTGGAGACTTCAGTCTCTTACAGTCATCCACAGGTGAGCCTGAATTGCCTAGAACTCCTTATAGTCTCTTATAGTCATCCACAGTTTGTTTTAGTGATTCCTGGTCACTCTCCTAATCAAATCATTCTGTTTCTTTGCTGTTAGGACTGTCTCTGGTTCCCCTACA
Organism: Podaxis mareebaensis; assembly: GCA_018524725.1. NCBI lineage: Eukaryota > Fungi > Basidiomycota > Agaricomycetes > Agaricales > Agaricaceae > Podaxis > Podaxis mareebaensis. The sequence goes on along the minus strand of JAEUWP010000038.1, from coordinate 2,184 downwards.
CTCTCCTTTCTTTACAGGTTATGGGCCCCAAGCTATAACAGCCTAAATATTGATTTTCATCATCTATATTCCTTTTTCTCACTCTCAACACTCTCTCCTCTCTTCTACACCCTCTCCTTTGCTCTCACCTCTCTCCTACTCACTATAATGTCATCTGGAGGCCCAAATTTCACCAAACTTAACTCTACCAACTATGGAACATGGACTGGAGAGATGGAAGCATGGTTGAGAGCAGCAGGGCTTTGGAGATTAGTCTCAGGCAAGCTCACTACTCCCATTATGGCCTCCACTCCCTCAGAGGCTGAGGTTCAGGCCAGAGATGCCTGGGAGGCTAAGGCAGACAAGGCAGCTGGTTAGCTCTTCCTCATGGTTGAGGCTGACCAGAGGATCCATTTCAACAACATCCAGGATAATCCTGTGAAGATGTAGAATTCCCTGCAGTCTGTATACCTCTAGAAGCATCTAGGGATGAGATTCAATGCCTATGATGACCTATTTAGCATCTGGAAGCTTGAGAAAGAGTCCCTACAATCCCTCATCAACAGAGTTGAAGAAACTGCAAAGAAAATCAAAGATCTTTGTCTTCCAGCCTTCATCCTTGACCAACTAGATGAAGAACTTGCTTCTATGGCCCTAATTCAAGCCTTACCATCAGAAGAATTTGCTTCTTTCATCTCCTCACTCCTCCTCCTTGACAAACTTGACAGAGCTTCTGTGCACCAGGCTTTTGTCACTGGGCCATATGGTCGAGGGGTTTGGATGTAGGCTTAATTCCTGCCAGACCTTTCAGCTGTGTGGTCCTGGGTTCAAACCCCTGGGGATGCATTTCTTTGGGGGCTACCAGTGCATGAAGCATGGTTGCTTAGCAATAATCTTGGGTGACTCCAAAATGGTTGTATGGTCCTGTTTGGGTCTCAGGTGGTTCTGGGCACACTGATCACTGGTACCCTCTGGGGTTAAGCTGGCTTTCAAGTGCCCAGGGAGAGATCTCCCAGGCTAGTGTGGGTAAATTACTCAGCCATGCAGCAAGTCATGTAGTGATGTCACACTGTAATGGTGTGACTAAGCTGTGTGCTCCACCCAAGTCCGATATACTGGCTGAAGGTGGTGGTGCTCCCTTGGTAAAGGAGCTTAATCTAGGGTATATCTCAGGCCATTACTAGAAATAGGGCATTATAAGAGAGGGATTTGAGGAAAAAACAGTCCGATCTGGAAGCATGCTGAAAAAAGCCAGCCAGAACAGGATACTCCCCACTGGTCTGCTTTGGCATAGTTCCAGTAGTTAGTAGGTATAACCTAATCTCTGGATTGAGGGTGTTAGCTGATAGCTGGCCAATGACCCCATGTCATGTACCTCTGGGATGACCTCAGGAACCAATCCAGTAGTGGTGCCTGCAAGGTGTAGAGCCCAGACAGTTAAGCATGGGGATCCAGGTCTTAATGGCATACTGAACCAGCTGCTGGGTAACAGGAAGTGGCCCCAGGGTAGTGCCTGGATCAAGCCATGGGCCATAGCAAGGGATGTCAGAGAATGCTCCCTTGGCTTGAGAGGACTAAATCCTACACCAGTCAGCCTGATACAGTTAAAATAGTCAGGTTCTGGCTCAAGTTGATTCCATGTCACCCAAAAGGGTAGGGGTGCCTGCAAAGGGCTCCATAGATGGGCATAGTGCTCACAAGGATGCTCTAGCTGTCATCCCTCTTCTCTGAGAGTGGTTGTCTTCCTCCCCCCTCAATAACATCCATTTCTGGTCAGTCCCCTCCTTTGAAAAATGGTCAGTTCACTTCCAAGCACACAACCTCACCAAGTTACTGCACATCCCCAACAATCCACAGTTCCCTATCTGCACTTCTTTAGGATATATTTGCAACCACTATACCACAAAATGCCTTGCTCTCTGGAGGCAAAAGATGAACATTCCTAAATACTGAGGCCATAACTGGCTTTCTCTCACCAACTCCATGGACCAACCTCTGGAACCCAAATACTTCAATGGCAGCACCTGGCTCTCATTAGGCCTTGGTGCTGACCCTAATCTTTGCACATGCTTCACTCAATGTGTGACTGACCATGTTACGTAGAGACGGTTTCTACACGTCGTCTCAGTGCGGAGAGATACTGTCCTAAGACACCCCGACACTATTAAGTTCCTGAAGCGGAACGCCCGTCCGTTCTCCGGAGAG
>JAEUWP010000039.1:0-78464 GCA_018524725.1 Podaxis mareebaensis | reverse complement strand
TGCATGAGAGCTCTACCTGCCTCAACAGGATAACTGGCATAACAGCTAAACCTATGGAGTAGCCTGTGACCTTACAAATCATATCTCTCCCTAGGCAGTCCCTGTGAGATTTCCAACCAGCCTCTAGTTCTCTCAGGAGAACAGACAGGTGTTCTGCTTTAGGAACTTAATAGTGTCAGTGTGTCTTAGGACAGTATCTCTCTGCACTGGTGTGATGTCTATACCATGCCTAAGTAACAATATTAATACTATAGAGAGTTAATTTCTTCAGAATAGTTTTAGGCCTCTTCAGTTTAACCTATTTTTACAACCCAGTTAAAGACATTGAATATACACTGGAGTAGATGTATTATAATAGTCAAGAAATGAATCAGAAGACTTGAAAATTATGGTTTCATAAAGTATACATATATTATGTTAAACATATATAGAAAACAATAGCTAATATATTTCTATTATATCTCTTAGCTTCAGACTCAGATCATTGAATCATACAATGAGTTGAAGTTGAAAACAGTTCACTTTACTAGGCAGTACAAATTTAAAGACAAGATTGTCTTTTTATAAGCTCTTACAAGCTTTAATAATATAGACAAAGCTTACCAATATATCTACAATGCCCTCCTTCACTATCTAGTCTAGTACAGACTACTTAAATAATTTAGCTTAAAAATTAGTGATATCTTATCTAGTATTGGAAATAAAAACCTACTTATAAGTTATATTTCTATGTTTAACAAATTCTAGAATATTCTTGACTTTCTATTTTGCTATATATATATTTTTTGAGGATCTATCTATTCTATAATGTTAGTATTAGTTTATATTATACAATTAATATACTTGATAAAACTTATATTGTATAGTACTAGTACAACTAGTATAACTTTAACCTGCTCATTCTAATAATGCTAAAATCTAGTCAGATACCTTGAATCCTACTAATAATAGTATTTTTTAGTCAGATAGTGAGCTAAATATACTACTATCTATATACAATATCACTATGCTAGAGAAAAAGAAGGCTGATCTGAATCATGACTGCAATAATGTTGAAGAACTACAAAACATCAAGCTCAATATAGAAGAAATTGAGAAGACTATTATATTAAAATAGTCACTCAAGGATCAATTTAAAAAGGCAAAAAAATAGTACATCATAAAGCAAAAAGCAAAAGTCCAGGAGCTTAATAAAGTCTTTGCAAATACTATGAAAGAGCTTACAAGTAAAGACTCTAGTGGATCTTAATCTCTTTCTCAACCAACTTTTAAATCTCTTCTCTACTATTATATTTTATTTTTGTCTCAACTATTTGTTGATATTCTACTATGCAGGCCTTGTTATACTCCTCTTGTTTCCATTGTTATCTATGCCACTCTTTATTTTCGTTTTTATTACTTTCATCACTCATTAGACTTTCTTTGTTCTCCCTTTCAATGTTCTGTATCTTCTATCTTCATCTTGACTCATACCTCAGCTATTAGTCACATCTTAGATCTCTAAAGTCACACTATGTTTAGCACTCAGACTTAGTGATACTTTGTATAGTACTAGTCCTCTTCCAGCAGATCTCATATCTTACCTCAGACTCAGTCTAGTATAATTAGAATACTGAAGTAGTTATGTACATCTCAATTAGGATATATAGAGTAGTAATCATTCTAGTATTTAGGTAGCTCATAAAGTACATAGAACTTAGCTTTATGATTAGTTGTACATAGTGTGAGAATAGCAAGTCTACCTTCTGCTCTATCTTTTTGCTGTGTAAGAGCTCTACCTACCTCAATAGGATAACTAGTGTAATAGCTAAACCAACAGAGTAGCCTGTAACCTTACAAGTCATATCTCTCTCTTAGCAGTCTCTGCAAGATTTCTGACCAGTTTCTAGTTCACCCCAGCAAATGGATGGGTATTCCACTTAGGAATTTAATAGTGTCAGGTTGTCTTAGGACAATATCTCTCTGTACTGGCATGATGACCATACCATGCCTAAGTAATAGGCCTTACTCCTCCACTTTCAATCCATTATCCAAGAACTTTACTAATGCCTATAACAAAAAAGCTGTCTAAGGTATGTAGGTTCTTATTCTAGTATGATTTACTTATTCATAGTCCTAAAAGCTAGATAACTAGGCTTATAATAAGTGTTATGGTAGTAATAACAGCACAACCATTAACTGGAGTACTATTAAAGTTGAGTCCTTTATGTTAGAGAAAAATAAAAAGTGCAAAGTAGTATTTAACATAGAGTTAGAGGTATTTGTAGACTATTTCCTAAAGGTAGATGCATTTAAGGAAACCTTAAAGCCTCTCAATATAAACAAGTTAGCTCCAGCCTTTAAGCAACTCATTGTATAGCTAAATATAAATATTATATATTAGCACCAGTCATTTAGACACATTACACTAGGTTAGTAAGTTAATAAGGTAGCTATTTTATTAAGTCATTACTTAATCAATAACTTAAATATGAACATGATAACCTCACTGTATTATTAAAAGGTTATTATAAGAGATGATTTGATATAAGATTATGAGTTAATTCTGAGGATATCAAATAAGATTTTATAAAATACTTATAGAATCTGTTTTCTATAACTTAAAAGGATTATCATTATATTATTTTCAATTATGACATAATAAGTCTGTTCCTAGATGAAAGATATTCAAAAATGTTTTAATAACCCATATAGAGTATTTTAAACTGATTTTATAAGTATTTTACAAAACTCCTTCCAATATTTCCAAATTTGCCTCATAATATTCCATATGGCATATCAAATGGTTCTTCACAATAACCTTTTGATAGCCCAGCTAACTTACCCAGTTCATATTCAAGATAAGTATTATATAATTACTCAATAAGACAGGTTCCTTATTGACTCACCAGCCCAGTGATTAGCAGTTGATGAAGCTTCAATAGAACTTCAGATCAACATTTGAGCAAGGGTGCCAGTGAATGGAAGTTGCTGGCACCCAGCACCCAGCTGAGTGATGGTGGCACATTTTCCTTCCCTCCTTCTTACCACACCACCAACCTTGACCATCAATATTGAGCCTCACTACTATGATCTAGTATAGTCACTTTGCCACACCACCTCCCATCCCTTTTCTCACCTCCTCACACTGCCCTGATAACTCACCTCCTCCACAACCTAGCCATTCCAGGCCTGCCCAGATGCCCTGGGCCCTCCAACACTAACACACTACCATCTCTCCCTGCATCCCAGACACCTGTCTCCTCCCAGCCTCCAGCCCCTTCCCTCCCCTTTCCCAATTCTCATCCTTCTAGCTCTGATGCCCTTCAGACCTACAATAGTGCAACTCTTCCCACCACTCAAGCACCCAGCACCAATACTCAGAACCCTCCACAGCCTTCCCAGGCATCTGCTGGCAGGCTTCCCTCTTCTCAGACTCCTGATGTGAACCAATCCACACCCTCACTCCCCTCCTGAACAGCTACTCCCCAGACCCAAATTCCTTGAGTGGCTGCTCTAGTGGAGAGCAACCCTGCCACTTCTTTACTCCTCACCACAACACTCAGCCTCCCCCAGTATCTATTCATAGAAGATGAAGAGCTCAAGCCATGAGGACCAGGGGCAAGCACTGGTAGCTCATCCTCCAAGCCCAAATTCCCAGCCATCATCCCAGGCCATAAGGCCAATCTGCTCCAGCTGCATAAGTCATTTACTGATTTCCTCCCCTCTCATTTCAGTACAACTATGGCAGTAGGCCACTGGGTGGAGGCTCCCAATCCCAGGTATCCTTATCCTGGTAAATTGGCAGGGGCCTGTTGTTCCCTCCCTTGTTTTCTGGCTAAAGGCTAAGCAGTTCCCCCCCCCCCCCCCTACGTTGGCTAGAGGCCAAGTACCCCTTAGCCTCCTCTCCTCATTGTTGTTGTAGTCCAACATGTGGGTCTGACATCCTTGCCCTTTTCCTCCTGCACTTTTTAGCCATCCCACCTTGGATCATCTCCACTATACAGCAACTCAACTATATCTCATACACCTCCATTACCCTCACTTCATACCTTAGGTCCTCTTTGGAGAAATCAGCTGAATCCCCCTTGCTAGCTGAACTCTCATCCCTCCTGACCAAGCCCACAGACCATGCCAAGGACAAAGCCATCTTGATGCAGGACTGGTGTAGCACCTCCATAGCTGTTGAGAGAGAAGTGAGGAGGATTCATGGGGACCAGTATGCTGATGCCCTCCAAGATCACTACCAAATTGTACTAGGAATAGCTACCTACTGGAGTTGGGCTGTAGCTGTTGAATACAACATTGAGCAGCATGAACTAGTATACATCAACAAATCACATGACTACTCTTCCCTGGACCACACCTGTGTCACTGCCATAGTAGAATGCCAGGCCCTCCAAGCAGCCAAAGGCCTCCAGACCCTCTCCTCCCCTTTAAAGCACTGTCTTGGAGATGAGCTTGTGTCCTTATCCCCCAAGTGCCCCAGGGGCATAAACTGCTTTTATTGTGGGGCACCAGGCCACCTCCCATCATCATGCTCTGCCCCTATGATGATAGCAGGCAAGCTGGCAGCTCCTCTCATGCCCAATGTTAGAAGCCCTCAGGCCTTGCAGGCCCCTGATGGCTCCCAGTACTGCTTCAGCTTTGCCAGCTGAAACACCTGCAAGTTCAGCAACTCCTGCTCCTTTGCACACTCCTGCTCCTTTGCACACTCCTGCAGCCTCTGCCACAGTACTTTCCATGAGGCAGGCAGCTGCTGAGCCAAAGCCTGACCCATGGGCTGTTATCACTCCCATAGATCCTGTTAAAACTCACACTCTCCTTTGCAAACTCAGTATATTTGACAAGTGGTCCCACATAGTACATGGTCTCATACACAGCTTTAATATTGGTATCCATTCCCCCCTCTACCTTACCCACATTTTCCCTAATCACACTTCATCCAATATTGATCCTACCTTCATAACTTCATACATTGCAGCTGAGGAGGTGGTTAGCTGCTACTCTCAATTCTTCCTCCCTGATGAGCTCAAGCAGTTGATTGGGCCATTTCAGACCTTGCCAATTAGCCTAGTTCCCAAACCAGGTTCATCAAAGCTTCACATGATCCAAGATCTATCCTTCCCTTGGAATGACCCAGTAATACCTTCTGTGAACTTGCTCATCAATGCAGATGATTTCCCCACTGCCTGGGGTTCCTTCAAGGCCATGTCCAACCTAATTCTTTCCCTCTCCACAGGCACCCTACTCACTACCTTCAACATATCCTCAGCCTACTGACTCACTCCCATCTAGCTCTCCCAGCAGAACTGGGCCTGCATTTTCTGGAATGGGCAAGTCTGGGTAGACTGAGCTGTCATGTTTGGAATGTCATCCAGCACTGGTGTCTTTAGCACTATTGCTGACATGCTAGTCACAATATATGAGGCAGCTGGTTTCAGCCCCATAAGTAAGTGGGTTGATGATGTCTTGGTTGCCTGTTTACCCAGCCATACCTGGACAGAGACTGACTTTGTTGAGCTTACAGCCAAAATTGGTATGCCTTGGAGCCTAGACAAGTTACACAAGCTCACTGGAGTACAGTGCTACATTGGCTTCAATTGGCATGCTGACAAGAAGGCTGTCAGCTTCCCCCCAGAGAAGCTTCAGAAGCTTCTAGATCACATTGAGGACTGGCTGACTCCTGGGGCCAGGTTTACATGCAAGGAGGCATTGTCCCTACATAGCAAGTTAGTACATGCTAGTTGTATATACCCTCTGATTTGCCCCTTCTTACCACCCATTGCCTCCTTTGCAGCTCATTTTATATCACATCAGGCCCACCTGTTCCCCCCCAGCTCTGTGTGGAGCTCCTTGAGACAGGTCCAGTCCCTCCTACCACTCCTTCTGACAAGACTCCCACTCAGAGCTCCAGCTCCCCATGACATGGGCTGGTGGGGAGACACAAGTACTTCCTTTGGCATTGGAGTAATTATCCAGTCTCACTGGGCCATCTGGCATTAGGCTCCAGGGGTCTCCATTGGGCCTCATCAGTCCTTCAACATTGGTTGGGCCAAAGCTGTAGCAGTGGAGCTGGGCCTCCAAATGTTGTTAAGGCTGGGTTTAGCACAACCAGGCCCATTTCTGGTTTGATCTGACAATCTGGGCATTGTCTCCATCATCAACAAAGGAAGATCATGGAGCTTCCTCACCAACTACATCCTGCAGCAGATTCACACCCTCCTAGCCCCCCATGGCATGCACCTCCAGGCTTCCTATGTCCCTTCTCATGAAAATGTTGCAGATGCCCTTTCTCAAGGAGATGTTGCATCCTTCCTCCAGGGTTTTCCATCAGCAACATCACTACTTCACATACCACTGCCACCCCACCTTTCCAACCTCCTCCTTCCCCTATAGTATGTTTTCCACTATCAGTAGACTTCCCAAATTCCCTGCCTTTGTTGTCCTCACCCCTCACTCTCAAGCCTTCCCCTCCCTGTCCTGATTGCCCAGCCAGTGAGCACATTTTCCATTGGGTGGGTGTCAACACCCCACCCCCATCCACCATCCATGATCCAGTCCTCCACTTGCTGGCAGAGGTAGCCTCTTGAGCCTCCTTAACTAACTCCAGTGCCTATGGTACTGGGCTCTGTAAATTCCACATATTCTGTGACATATTCTCAGTCCCAGAGGAACTTCATCTCCCAGCCCCATTTCACATTCTTCACTCCTTTGTGCTATGGGCTGCCTCAGACCCAGAATCCATTGACCCAAACCTCCAATCCCTCTGCCCCTTTGAACCTGTAGCAGCAAGCACTGTCCATAAATACCTCTCAGTACTCTGAGCCTGGCACATTGCCCAAGGATGGCCAGAGCCTCTGTCAACATCTGACCTTAGCTGGATTGAGTGGTCACTTTGAGGCCTGGAGAAGGCCATGCCACAATGCAGGCAACCACTCTGCCTTCCAGCTACCATTACCCTCCTGAGAGCTCTTCAAGGTGCACTGGAACTATCAGACCCATTTGATGCTTGCATATGGGCCATGGCAACATGTGCCTTCTGGGGTCTGATGTGTTTCAGTGAGGTCTCCCATCCCTCCTCACACAGTTTTGATGGGTCTAAGCATTTAAAATGGAGTGACATCACCTTAGGAGTAGACCAAAATGGAGTAGCCTACTGTCATCTCGACCTCTCATCAGCCAAGACAGCCAGACTCGGGGAAATCCAGTCCATCTTCATTGCAGCACAGGAGAAAGAGCTCTGTGCCATAGAAGCCCTTTCCAACCTTGCCTCTGTAGTGCCAGCTGGCAGGAGTGACCCACTCTTCTCATGGAGAGATAGGCATGGCCAGATCTGCCCCATGGCCAAGCACCCAGCCATAAAGTGCATCAATGAAATCATGCAGAGAGCAGGCCTAGGCACAGCCTTTGGCCACTCCTTTTGGATCAGTGGTGCATCATATTTCTTGTCCAAGAAGGTGGACCCCGAAATTGTGCACCTAGCAGGGAGATGGAAATCCCTTGCTTATGAGGTGTACATCTGCAGTTTCGAGCTAGTGGTCAACCAGCACACTGGCTACATCTCGGAACACCCTAGATAGTGTCTGGTTGGGCTGGTGGCACCACAGTCACCACAGTCTTTGGCTTTGGGTAAGCAGCTCCTCTACTCTGCGGTCTGCCATGCTAACGCAGGCCCCAGCCCAACCTATCTCAGTAGTGTCTCTGCTCCCTAAGTGCACTCCGAGACGAAGCTGGATTGAGCAAGGGTGCCAGTGAACAGAAGTTGCCAGCACCCAGCATCCAGCTGAGCGATGGCGGCACATTTTCCTTTCCTCCTTCTTACCACACCACCAACCTCGACCATCGACGTCGAGCCTCACCACTACGATCTAGCATAGTCACTTTGTTTTCCACCCACCCACCTAGTTTATTATCCCAGTATTAAACAATACATCCCGCAATACACCTTAGGCTATCCATGCACATTTCCTGAGTCCCGAGTTTGAGACACTACAAACCCGCAGAGTGAGGACCCCGCCCACCCGGCGGCTCCTCTACTCTGCGGTCCGCCACGCTAACGCGGGCCCCAGCCCAACCTATCTCAATAGTGTCTCCGCTCCCTAAGTGCACTCCGAGACGAAGCTGGACTGCTGACACAAGAGCGTCCAGACAGCTGGGAAGGAGTCGGAAGCTTACTCAGCGTTGACAGCTGACAGATTGCTGCCCAATCTGATGCCAAGGCATGTTTATCGATTATTCGACATATACCCATTCTACATAAGTATATCTGTGGTAGTATTTCAGCTTACTCTTGCTATCTCGGGAGGTATGTAGATAACGGAGAGCGTCGAAGGTGATGAAATGGCGTTCTAATAGTCAGAGGAGGGAGTGAGTTACATTGTTTAATTAAATATGTAGGTTTAACATTATCCGGCCGTGTTCTCAAAGTTTCGACGGAACCTTGAGCCCCGCGAACCTAGGCTTCCTCCTCTCCTTCATCGCAACAACATTCTCCGTAATATCCTAGCATCACCAATCAATACGACGAGCACAATCCCAAGATAAGGACAGGAGGACCCACATTCGTCCTCAAAGCATGCGCATTCCAACTCTGCGTAAACACCAAATTCTCCCCAACCGAATGGTCCCTCGCATGTGTAATCAACCTCTTCGTCCCACTCACCGCAATCGGGCTCTTCTCCGCAATCACCTTTGCCAATTCCAACGCAGCTTTCACAACTTCGTCTCTACCCCCCGAAACAACTCTCGACACCAACCCGAGTTTCTCGGCCTCGGCCGCGGAAAACGATCTCGCTGTATATGCCAATTCACGCACGAGGGATTGGTTTCCTGTGATTTTGGGTAGAAAAGCGAGGGTGCCGATGTCCGCTGCGAGACCTATGTCCACTTCCTACTCACACGACATGCATAGTAAGAGCAAAAGGTAAACACAAATGGCGAGCAACCGCACCTTGATAGCAAAAACAGCAGACTCAGCTGCGTACCTCACATCGCAACTACACACAATATCCACTCCCAATCCAAAAACCGGACCATGTACAGCTGCAATAACAGGAAACGCGGCACGTTCGGGTACAGTGATAGCATCTTGGAATCTTTGGATAAGTTTGTGCATTACAAGGGAGGAACGGGCGGAGTCCTGTTCGAGCGAGGAGCCTTCTTCGCCGAGGGAGGTGGCATCTTTTACTGGGGGGCGGTTACGGTTGTGGGTATGATATGGGGGAGGGAAGGATGGAAAGGGGTGGCGTACAGTCAAGGCCGGCGGTGAAGATTTTTGGGAAACTGGAAGCGAGGACTAAGGCTCGGACGTCGTATCCGTCTTCGATGAGGTCTTTGAAGAGTTTGCCGTAGGCAGTCCAGTACCTATCACCATGTTGATGATTGCTATCAAGTTTTGAGATGGAGAGGGGGCGTACTCAATATTGAACGCGTTCACAGGGGCTCTGTACCACTTAAGGTGAGATGAGGTGAGGAAGGGAACTTGGACGACGCACCGAGCGAGTTCGACAAGCAAAACATGCGGATATGGTTCAGAGACCTTGAGCCACTTGGACGAATACTGCGACATCGTCGTTAGACCGTAAAGAGTGTCAAAAGACAAACAGCGGCAGACTGACCCATGTCGCCTACGTCACCGAACACCGAGCCCAAAATCATGCGGAACTCACAAGCCACCGCCAGCGCTTTCCCACAATCACCCAAACAAGACTTTTTATGGTAGTAAGTAGAAGGTATAGACTACTGATCTATGACAGTGACAAAAAGGCTACCAGGTCCAGTGACACAAACACCCATACAACCCATTAAGCGTCAAGCCCAGGTACCTGCAATGTCGCCTCTGCACCATCCTTCCCGAACTCCCTCACAAGGACGTTCAATCCCGCATCGATACCCACAACAAACTGCACCTCCAATGTCGTCGTCGTCTTCCCCGCATCCGCCGACTTGCCCTTTGCCTTCAAACCCAACTTGGCTTCAAGCTGCACAACACCCAACAAGGTCTCCTTCGACACGGTTTTGTGTTTCACTTCAATTTCTTCCTCTTCCTCCTCGTCCTCCTCTGCGCCTTCGTCGTCTGAGTATTCCGGTTTGGGAGGTTTGACCTTTTCGACTCTGATCCCTTCCTTCACTTCCCATACTTCCAACGCGAGTTTATTCGATTCCGGCAACTCAGCATCGAATCGCACGATCCTCCGTGCAGGAAGTGCAGTTTCCTTTTGGACGATAGGTATCCACGTTCCTCCCAATTCAGTACTATCACCATCCGAGCTTGGTAGAAGAACACCAAGCGTACGCGTCACAGCAGGCACCTCACCCGCTTTCGAGTTCTTCCCAAAAGCACCCCCCAACTCTTCGTCTGTGATTGAAGAAATGAGATGCGCTTGCAGCGCACATCCTCTAGCAAGGATCGTTGTTGGATCACCAATTCCACCACCCACAACCGTCCCACGTGAGAAGGGAGTCTCGATATCCTCGCGGAATCCACCTGCCAGGAGGATATGCTCATCTAGACCAGGTAAACAGGCACTTCCACCGACATAAACGATTTCATCGATATCGTGCGAGTCGACGTTGGCGGATTGGAGAAGGGACATGATGGCGTCGCTGACGGAGACGTATACAGGCCTTGCGACGAGGTCGAATCGCATACGGTTGATTGAACCTGTATAATCCACTCCATCCTTCAATGACTCAACAGAACAGGTCGCAGCGCCTGGTGAGGCGCTAATCGTCCGTTTAGTATGTTCCAGCGCTAATCTAAGCTTCGCTTCCGCGCGTTTATCCTGGACATCAGTGGCAGGTACAACCGATAATGGGATTTTAGTCTTTTTGGTAAACTCGGAAGCGAAATGTTTGATGAGTTTATCGTCGATTTGGTCGCCACCGACAGAAGGGGTTGTGGATGAAGCGAGGATGTATGCGAGACCGGAACGGATGGAGAGGAGGGTGAGAGTCGTGCTGGATGCACCGACGTCGACTATGAGTTGGGTTCGGTCGGGGGAGAGTTCGCTACCCCATGATTCGGATGTAGTTGTAGCTGCGGCTGCGCCGGATTCATCTAGGAGTTGTAATACGTTCACGCCGGTTTCTTGGGCGGCTTTTTCTAGAGCATCGCGTTGTACGTCGGTGAACCAGGAAGGGACAGTGACGACGGCGTCTTTGACTTTTTTGCCGAGGAAAGCTTCGGCGGACGAGACGAGGGAGCGGAGGAAGATGGTGGTGACTTCGTCTGAGGTGAGGTATCGGTCTACTTGGATTGGTTCGGAGCGGGGAGTGGGGAGTACAGAGGCAGCGGGTGTGGCATAGTTGGAGGTCGACCTTTCCGTGATGCTGTTTGGTGGCAGTGGGGTAGGTGCAGGTTGGAGGACGGTGACTTTGTATGCGGGTGTGTCAGGGAGATCGGGGTGTTGGATGACGGGCGCTGAGAGGTTGAGTGCGGATTGTGGGACTTCGGAGAATCTAAGCGAGACAAAGTTGAGTATTAGTAGTGGAGAGATGATGAATGGGACGGACTTTTTGCCGAGGATGTTACGGAAACCTGTGATGGTATTTTGTGCGTTTTTGACGAGCTGGTGTTTGGCCTGGTTGCCTATGTACTGCGATTATCAGGCGATCAGCATGCTGCTGTGGAAGAACAGGACATGACGCGTACCATTTCTTCGCCATGGAATGAAATAGCACATGCAATCTGGCGCTCTCCATCTTCATTTGCAATGCACTCTGCGAGTCCTTCCTACACCCATTATCGATTCACCAACACCAACAAGAGATGCACAGCATAACGCACCTTGGTGAAAACCGCTATCGACGCGTACGAGTTCCCAAAATTGATACCGACAACGGGAGGAAGAGACGTGAGTTCGACGCTCGGCTGGGCAGTGCCATTTGGGATCTGGGGTGTAGAGGTCATCCTCACTCAACACTCGGCACAAAGGGAAGCAACAAACGATTGGGAGCGCTGCAAAACTTTTTTTGATTAATCAAATATCCGCACGTGGATCAATCGAATTACGTAATTAACCAGCGAGATATTGATAACCGATATATGCTTAGACGCCCAGTCTGACAGTTGTTCACTTCTACTATCACACTGCTATCATGTCCTGCACACATCTAGACCAAGTCAGGAGTATCAAACCACCCACAGTGCAATCTGTGCACAGGGAGGAATGTACTCTGTGTTTCGATGGTCAGGTACGTCACTTTGTCATCAATACATATGATATCACTCAACTTACTTGTCTTCCTCTTTGTCCCCGGTAGGACTCACCTACAGGCGTCGATGTCTGCCTGACATGTTTCAACGGCGGATGTCTCGATACGTCCCGTAACCACGCCCTTCTCCACTTTGAGAAGACCCGCCACCCGTTCACCCTCAACGTTAAACGGAAACTCAAACCCAATGCCCAACGCGTCAGTACCCACGCCGCACAACTGTGAGAACGATTCTGATATTCGGAAATACAGATCCAAGACGAAGAGCCCCCCGCCAAAATGAAAAAACTCGCAATAGCTGAAGAACGCGAAGAGGACAAGTACGAACACATCTTGACTCTCAGATGCTGGTTATGCGAGCCTACTGGCAAACCCGTTCCCGACGCTTTACAGGATCACAAGGTACGTTCCCTCAAACATGCCACCTCACCTTGTTTCACAACGAATGTATAGATCAAAGCCCTTGCAGACGGCGTAATGTCCTCCCTCTCCTCTGCCCGCCAATCCGAAGTCAAAGCTTGGGAAGAAGAGATCACCCCCTGCGAGCACACACTCATGCTCCAACAAGAAGCATCCGGACCCATCCCCGCATCCGGCACGCATACATACATCCCACTATCCCCTCACACACTAATCCTCTATCACAGGTCTCGCACACTGTAGATCATGCGATCTCAAAGAAAACCTCTGGCTATGCATGACCTGCGGCTCTCTCGGGTGCGGGCGCAAACTCTACGGCGGCATCGGCGGAAACGGACACGGCCTAGAGCACTACCAACAATCAGGCCATCCAGTCAGCGTCAAACTAGGTACAATCACACCCGAAGGCGGAGCAGGTACGTCCAATCTCCCTACCCCGAAAGCCAGGCGACCTAATCCAAGCCCATGTAAACCAGACGTATTTTGCTACCTCTGCGACGACAGCAAACAAGACCCCGACCTCTCATCCCACCTCTCCACATTCGGCATCAACCTCCAAACACTCACCAAAACCGAAAAAAGCATGACCGAACTCCAACTCGAACACAACCTCACATACGATTTCTCTCTCACCTCCGAAGACGGTACCGCCCTCGAACCCGTCTTTGGGCCCGGACTCACAGGCCTTCAAAACCTCGGCAACTCATGCTACATGGCTTCCGTCCTCCAAACCCTGTTCTCTCTCAAGCCGTTCCAAGAACGCTACAAACCTGGCCATGGGCTTCAACATGTACAAAGCTGCGACAAATTACCCGCAGATTGTCTTGAATGTCAGATGTATAAAGTCGCGGATGGGTTATTGAGTGGACGGTATTCGCATCCTGCGAGTTACAAGCACCATCAAGGTTCTCCGGGAGTATTGCAACAACCGCCTAGAGAGTCGTTGTTACATGCATCTCCTACGCCCGAGTTCCAGGAGGGTGTGCGGCCCGTGACGTTCAAAGCTGTTATTGGTAAAGGCCATGCCGAGTTTTCGACGATGAGGCAACAAGATTCCGAAGAGTTTTTGACGCATTTGTTGAATACACTCAGACGGGATATGCATAAATACAAACAACAGGGACCAGGTACGTACTTCCCTAGGCAATTCCTTTGACAGTTGCTAACTGTGAAGTGTTAGATATTCAAGACCCGACGACGATATTCTCATATGGCTGGGAACAACGCCTTCAATGTGTCGATTGCAAGAAAGTCCGATATAGGGTCGAAGAAGCAGACGTCGTGAGCGTATCTGTGCCAGCTATGGAGAAGGGAAAGACAGAGGATGGAAAGACGATATATGAAGATGTGGAGTTGACCAAGTGTCTGGAATCGTTGCTTGGCGTCGAGGCGCTGGAGTATACGTGTCCGAACTGCAAAAGGACCGTGCATGCACTCAAGTGGGTTCAACTCCCGCTATCATATCGTGCCGTAGCTGACATTTTGATTTTGATATTACAGACAAACGAAGTTTGCAGCATTCCCCGAAACACTCGTCGTCCACGCGAAGAAATTCCAACTCGTCAACTGGGTCCCAGCGAAACTGGATATCCCGATCCTGCTCCCATCAAACGACATCCTGGAGTTTACGGAGAAGCACCTTGGGAGGGGGTTACAGCCTAACGAAGAAGAGTTGGGCGAAGCGCGTATGTCGATAATTTCAATTTTCTTTTGGAGGGGATTTTGAACACGATTGGATTTAGCACCGGCATTGCCGCAGTTTAACGCGGAAGCGATGGCCCAGTTGGAGGCGATGGGATTCCCGCAGATTAGATGCCAGAAGGCGTTGCTTGCGACAGGGAATGATAGCGCGGATATGGCATTAGCGTGGTTGTTGGATCATTCTGAAGATCCTGGTGCGTCTCTCGGTGATGCTCGTGGGCTTGGGTTTGCTGAAGTCGTACGTTCAGATATCGATTCGCCGATTCAAGGGGGTGCTGGAACGGGCGGGGGTGCATCGGCAGCACCAGAGCCTCCGGCAGAGTTGGTGTCGATGTTAGCGGATATGGGGTTCACGAGTGCGCAAGCTAGAAAGGCGTTACGGCAAACTGTAAGTTGGAAGCTGTACCCTAAATCCATGACACTCCTAACTCTACGACTTTTTCGTTAGGACAATAACATGGAACGCGCCGTTGAATGGCTCTTCAGCCATCCAGATGATGATGGATCCGAAGCAGCACCCGCCCAACAACAACAATCGCAATCCAAGACGGCAAACGTACATGGAACGAAAGACGTACCGGTGCGGTACACACTGAAAGCGTTCATCTCGCATAAGGGTCCTTCAGTACATTCAGGGCATTACGTAGCGCATATACGCAAGGGCGAGGATTGGGTCTTGTTTAATGACGAGAAGGTTGTGAAGGCCGATGTGGAGAGTGTGAAAGAGTTGAAGAAGTTGGCGTATTTGTATGTGTTTGAAAGGGTTTAAGTGGGGCGGAGATGAAAGTGTCTGAGGTTTGTGGCTTGTGGCTCGTTGCATGCGGCCTGTGCCTTGTCTTGCTGGGTGGCTGATGGTGTAATAAGCCAAGAGGTTAGGGGTGCATTTGTATAAAGGGTTCTGACATGCGGAATGGAAGTCATCGTAGTTGGGCTAATTCGTGAAAGGTGGGGTCCAGGGGTGAGGCCTTAAGGATTGGGAGGCTGGATGCACAATATAATTGAACGATAACTGAATTGTATGGGCTCCGGACACAAGGCAGCTGTCCTCGAAGAGCATTCGTAACCTAATGAATGGTTCGGGGACCTTGCCTCCATTCAAGGAATGTAGCATGTTCGCGCCATCTCCTCAGACGTTTTCAAGGTCCGTGCATCGGAGGAGCATAAGGGATCGAGTGTAAGATTGATGACGTTTGAACGGGTTGTCGACTTGACCATAGAGGCACATGGTGGGAAAAGAACAATTGCTTGCCAAGGTCGTAAATTATGGCCCCCAAGTCATCTGGGACCTTCGTGCGCTTCCATCATGATTCGTGCCTTTTCGAGCTACTTATTTCCCTCGCGGCGCTCCGTCTTCGTTGTGTAGAACCGGTGACCTAACCTCGTGAGGGTGAGCACCAAGCCAAGTTGGAGGTCTGAGATCGAGATTTATATTCCCTTATTATCTCTTCCTCAGTTGTGTGGATTCAAGGTTCGCAACATATTAACATTCATTATCAATTATCGTTCAATTGGCAGTCAGCAGATAAGTGCTCTGTGTGTATCTGAAGGGTAATTGCCGAGAATCTGGGGTGGGATAATCTTCCCGACCCCCTACTTCTGATGACTTCCTTGGTTTCTTAATTACCTTACCAAGAGATTTATTTTGGTCCCACGAGGGAAAGAGTATGACGCATGCGAACGCAGATCTGTAACAAGAATCTAGTCTCGAGCGGTCTTTTGCCATTCAGGAGCCAATCGAAATTAGGTTTGACGGTCTCTGGTGGAGTTGGACGCCGTATGTGAATCCGATACTTTGCTAAGACGCACATGGGACCTGACCATTTGAGGTCATGTCGTACGCTGATATCCGAATTACACAAGATTATAGCATGCGTGTGGAGGGGAAGTATATAACACGGAATGCTGGTGGATACCAGGATTTAGAGCGATTTCCTTCTTGTCATCATGCCCGCGACTTATACACACAAATTCGATACACCCACCTTCAAGGGATCGGTGACGATTAACACTGGGTAAGTGACGTGGTTTCGTATAGGCTCACAGCTGCGGTTTTCTTTTCAATTTTTTCGGATCGAGGTGGGCTCATTCTTCCTGTGAGCAGGTTGTACATCAACGGGCAGTGGGTCGATCCCGTAGGTGGCGGAGACAAAATTGAGTGAGTCATTCATCGTCGTTGGAACTGAGTGTCGACCGTTGGTCAACTGATTGGTTAATTTCTATTCCTAGTGTCGTTGATCCTTGTACGTACTATTCAAGCCCCTATCCATATGGCTTCTGTCGAACAACTCATCGACGTGACTTTGGTGACCAGGTACTGGGAAGCTCGTATGTACCGTTGCAGGAGGAACGTCAAAGGATGTCGATGTTGCCGTTGATGCTGCTCAGAAGGTACTGCATCCCGAATCGTCGGAGCTGCTAGGTAAATTGACGTGGTGAGGCAGGCGTTCAAGACGAGTTGGGGACTCAAGGTCCCAGGATCTGAACGGGGAAAACTCCTGTACAAGCTAGTTGAGTTGATGGAGAAGCGTT
Source organism: Podaxis mareebaensis (assembly GCA_018524725.1). Classification (NCBI taxonomy): domain Eukaryota; kingdom Fungi; phylum Basidiomycota; class Agaricomycetes; order Agaricales; family Agaricaceae; genus Podaxis; species Podaxis mareebaensis. The sequence goes on along the minus strand of JAEUWP010000039.1, from coordinate 61,616 downwards.
ATGATGAGCTTGCTGCGCTGGAGGCTCTCAATGTTGGTCAGTGGTTTGATGCCTAAGAATAGCTGAATCGCGTTACGAACTTTATGTTGTATGCAGGCAAGGGTTACCACGTAGCTAGGGTGGCTGACATTGCAGGCGCTATTGCGACATTTAGGTACTACGCTGGGTGGGCTGATAAGGTCCAAGGAAAGACCATTGAGGTGTGCTATTGGTGAACTGGGTCTCTTTGGTTTGTCCCTTCCTGACGGATGTCCCAGACGAACGAGAACAAGATGGCGTATACTAGGCATGAGCCTTGGGGTGTTGTCGTGAGCATTACATTTACAGCTTGGCGACGGTGATGATCTTGACTGCGAGAGCAGGGTGGCATCATCCCGTGGAATTTCCCCCTGGTATGTAAACAGTATCTTGGGGAGGCTCAATGCTTACGCATGTGATAGGTCACGATGTCTTGGAAACTGGCACCTGCGCTCGCTACAGGAAACACCATTGTTCTCAAGGTAAAAATGTCTTTACTGTGAATGGCTGCAGGTCAACTGACGACCTCGCAGCCTTCGGAAATCACCCCCCTTTCGGCCCTTCTACTTACCGATCTTATTCACCAAGCTGGATTCCCTCCTGGAGTAATCAATGTTCTCAACGGCTACGGTGTGCAAGTTCTCAGACCCGCTGCTATCTGCAGCTTACCATGCTATACTCATGTCTTAGGCGGTACCGTTGGAGCAGCTATTTCAGCTCATCCCAAGATTGCCAAGGTCGCGTTTACCGGCAGCACCCTCACCGGTCGGAAGATTCTGAAGGCAGCCGCGGAGTCTAATCTGAAGGCCGTGACTCTGGAGCTTGGCGGCAAGAGCCCAACAATCGTCTTCGACGATGCCGATTTGGAACAAGCGATTAAGTGGGCGAGCATGGGTATCTTGTAAGTCGATCATAATGAGCCATGTTCGTGAATTCTGACATTCATATCCCCCAGCTTCAACATGGGTACGAATCCTTATTGTTAAGGCGATAACGCTCAAGGCTCACGTACTCGTAGGTCAAGTCTGTGTCGCAGGATCCAGGATCTATGCCCAAGAGGGTATATATGACCAATTCCTCCAAGGGTTTAGCAAGGCGGCAGAACAACTCACCCAAGCTACTGGAAATCCCTTCGAACCTACGACCCAACACGGACCTCAAGTATCAAAAACCCAGTTCGACGTACGTCTTTCAAGCTTCCAGCGTGAACTGTTTTGGGGAAGGAAGTCTGACTAAATAATGAACAGCGTGTCATGGGATACATTGAATCTGGCAAGGCCGACGGTGCAAAGGTTCATATGGGTGGCGAACGATACGGAGATCAGGGATATTTCATCAAACCGACTATCTTTGTTGATGCAAAGCCAGATATGAAGATTATGCGGGAGGAGATTTTCGGGCCTGTTTGCTCGATTGTCAAGTTCAAGACTGAGGAAGGTACGACTTTGGTGAGCTCGGGCGTTTTATTGTTCTGACTGGTTTATCTCTGTCATCCAGAGGTCACCGAATGGGCGAACGATACAACCTATGGACTTGCGGCAAACGTCTTGACTCAGAACGTGAGTCGCGCGATCAGAATGGCACATAACCTTGAGGCAGGGAGTGTTTTCGTGAGTCTCTCTGGAGCTTCTAAGGGATGGTTTCGACTAAAATCGCGGAAAACTACTTCTAGGTGAATTCAGCACAAAACAGCGAAGTAGCTGTACCTTTTGGCGGATATAAACAGTCGGGTATTGGGAGGGAGGCAGGAGAGTACGCTCTCGATACGTGAGTTTTCCTCGTGTTCAATTTTGTCTCGAGCTCACATTTGTGTAGGTATACCCAAGTCAAGGCCGTCCATATCAACATTGGCCAGAGGTTGTGAACTGAGAACTTCTCGGCCGCCGGGGTGATGAGGTGTGACGGCAACGGTTACACATAAATACTGTGAGCATTCCTATGTACATGTTCTGCTATTCCCTGCCCTTTGGAGTTAGATCTGTTGTGATGTTATTCTTGTGATCCGAATACTACAGAAGGTCTCATGTTAATTGGCGTTATAAGCACGCTCACCGGGAATGACTTGACCTTTTCCCGAGTAGACTTCGGAATTCATCAAGGAACTCCGCGTGAGCGAAGTATAAGATATTGCAAATCGTCAAGGAAATTAGGTGAATGGATGATCCACCCTAAGATAGCTTTGGATATATAAGCCTATCCGTCTCGAGTCGATGACCATATTCGACGATTCATATTAACCATTCCTGGGACCTACACTCACCACTTTGACTCTGCCTTTACAAGGGATCAATCACAGTCAACACCCGGATAAGCACCCTCATTCCTAGTGGCGACCCGTCTTCGTTACGTGGAACTGGTGATCTAACCTCGTGAGGGCTTCAGCGCCAAGCCAAGTGGAAAGTCTGAGATCCAGATTAAAATCCCTTTAAGTACATCAGTTATGTGGATTCAAGGTTCACAACAGACACCTGAGACCAATCGGAATCGGTAGCCAGCGTATAGGGTAAGGATTTTATATAGGATTTCAAGTCGTTACATGCCACATGTATTTTATCGCAGAAATAGAATGGGTACATTAATCCGTAGGGACGACCAACTCAGAGACACGAATCGAAAACAATAAGGGATGCAGATTTAAATTTGATGTGGATCCCTTATGGTTTTTGAATCGGGCTTCTGAATTGGTTATCTTCCTCGATTAATGTACTGATTCCATTTCTGCAATAAGATATACAGTCACCTCTCTCTTAACCCATATCTCCAATAACCCATACTCTCCAATAACCCATAGATTTTTCCTTCCACCGAGTTGGTACGCGGGGGTTCCATGCACATAACCCATGGCTTTACATACCCCATAACCCATGGGTCGTTTGGGCCAAAAACCCATAGCGCCCATGACATAATACAATAGATTCGCATCAAAACATGACCAATGGTGCGACCTTCATGTCCGACAGAGCAAGTCTCATATGTCAATAATGGTACTGAGCAGCCGAAAAAAAAAAGAAAAAAAGAATCAGTGTTTTTTTCTTTTGCAACTGCCTACCCCATGCCACCGAAGCCAGCCACCCTTCTTGAGACGTTAAAAAGGCCTGCATGCTCTTAAACACCAGGTATCATCAGCTCGGCAGGCTGCTCCCGGGTCCCAACTGTGCAGATGCGAAAAAATTACAACCTCAGATGAAGAGTTACTCGAAACGGGTATCACTCCACCACGAACCACTCATTCTCAAGGTCAGTGGAACAGATTTTGGCGAAATTTAAAGTCAAACTTTGTCTGGAGGAGGTAGAAAACCTAAAAGATACAAGTATCCTTGACTGGTTCCCCGAAAAGATATATAGTATACAAGTTACCCCCTATCCTTTTGCTTATAGAAGTCTTTCTGCATTGTATAGCATGGAAATATTTTTTCTATTTTGAATGAATTTCTTTGGCGCTAAAAACTGACCTCTTTGATAACCTATACTCTGTCATAACCCATAGCTCAACCCTTCCACCGAGGGCTATGGGTTAAGAGAGAGGCGACTGTATGTGGTATCTTGAGTTATGTAACGACTTGAAATCCTATATAAAACCTTTGGCACCCTCTATACTGGCTCACGATTCTGATTGGTCTCAGGTGAGATTAACGTACAGCATCAATATTGCTCAATTGGCAGTCAACGGATAATTACGTAAGTTATATGTGCCTACTGGAGGGGGAATTCCGGAGAAGTTGTGATCTTATAGTTTTTCCCGGCATGTTACTTCTGATAAATTCCTTAGGTTCTCAGTTACCTTACCAAGCGGTTGATTTCAGTCCTGCGAGGGAAAAGTATAACGCCTGCGAACGCAGATTTGTAACCAAAATCTAATCTCAAGTGGTCTATTGCCATTTAGGAAGCGATCGAAATTAGATTTAACGGTCTCTGATGGAGATGGGCATTAACTTTCTCTTTGGTTCTCTATGCGAACCTGATACTTTGACAAGATGCTCATGGGATCTGATCATTTGAGGTCATGCCGTATGCTGGTATCCCGATTACACAAGATTATAGCATGCGTGTGGAGGGGAAGTATATAATACGGAATCCTGGTGGATACGAAGTTTAGACGGTTTCCTTCTCTCCATCATGCCCACGACTTACACGCACGAATTCGATACGCCCACTTTCAAGGGATCGGTTACGATTAACATTGGGTAAGTGGGGTAGTATCGTACAGGCTTACAGCTGCGGTTTTCTTTTCATTTTTTTTTTCGGGATCGGGGTGGGCTCATTCTTTCGGTGAGCAGGTTGTACATCAACGGGCAGTGGGTCGATCCCGTAGGCGGCGGAGACAAAATTGAGTGAGTCATCCATCGTCATTGGAACTGAATGATAGACTGATTGGTTAATTCCTACTCCCAGGGTCGTTGATCCTTGTACGTACTATTCGAGCCCCCATCGCCATGGCTTCCTTCAAACCCACCAACGTGGCATCGGCAAATAGCTACCGGGAAGCTCGTATGCGCCGTTGCGGGAGGAACGTCGAAGGATGTCGACATTGCTGTTGAGGCTGCTCAGAAGGTGCTTCTTATCACGAATCGTCGGGGTTTCCAGGAAAATTGACGTGGTGAGGCAGGCGTTTAAGATGAGTTGGGGACTCAAAGTTCCGGGATCTGAGCGGGGAAAGCTCTTGTACAAGCTGGTTGAGCTTATGGAGAAGCGCTATGACGAGCTTGCTGCGCTGGAGGCTCTCAATGTTGGTCAGTGGTTTAATGTCTAAAGAATAGCTGGATCGCGTTACGGACTTCGATGTTGCGTGCAGGCAAGGGCTACCACATAGCCAAGATGGCTGACGTTGGAAGCGCTATTGCGATGTTTAGGTACTACGCTGGGTGGGCTGATAAAGTCCATGGAAAGACCATTGAGGTGTGCTCTTGGTCAGCTGTGCCTCTTTGGTTTGCCCCTTCCTGACTGGGGTCCCAGACGAACGAGAACAAGATGGCGTATACTAGGCATGAACCTTGGGGTGTTGTCGTGGGTACACGTTTTGTGGCTTGGCGATGGTAATAGACCTGATTGCGAAATGACAGGGCGGTATTATCCCATGGAATTTCCCTCTGGTGTGCGAACAGCGTCCTAGGGAGATTGTGTACTTATGGATATAATAGGTTATGATGTCTTCGAAACTTGGACCTGCACTCGCTACAGGAAATACCATTGTTCTCAAAGTAAAACGTTTCGACCATAAAATGGTGCCGTGTATCTGACGACCTCGTAGCCTTCAGAAATTACTCCCCTTTCGGCCCTTCTACTTACCGACCTCATTCATCAAGCCGGATTCCCTCCTGGTGTTGTCAATATTGTCAATGGCTACGGTAAGCACGCTCTCACACCCACTATTCTACAACTAACCACGCTATACTCATGTCTTAGGCGGTACCGTTGGAGCAGCTATTTCAGCTCACCCCAAGATTACCAAGGTCGCATTTACTGGCAGCACCCTCACCGGTCGGAAGATTCTGAAGGCAGCCGCGGAGTCTAATCTGAAGGCCGTGACTCTGGAGCTTGGCGGCAAGAGCCCAACAATCGTCTTCGACGATGCCGATTTGGAACAAGCGATTAAGTGGGCGAGCATGGGTATCTTGTAAGTCGATCATAATGAGCCATGTTCGTGAATTCTGACATTCACATCCCTCAGCTTCAACATGGGTATGGTTCCTATTATCTGAGGCGATAGCGTTCGAGGCTCACATACTCGTAGGTCAAGTTTGCATCGCGGGATCTAGGATCTATGTCCAAGAGGGTATATATGACCAATTCCTCCAAGGGTTTAGCAAGGCGGCAGAACAACTCACCCAAGCTACTGGAAATCCCTTCGAACCTACGACCCAACACGGACCTCAAGTATCAAAAATCCAGTTCGACGTACGTCTTTCAAGCTTCCAGCTTGAACTGTTTTGGGAAGGGAGGCCTGATCAATCGCGGACAGCGTGTCATGGGATACATTGAATCTGGCAAGGCCGACGGTGCAAAGGTTCATATGGGTGGCGAACGATACGGAGATCAAGGGTACTTCATCAAACCAACGATCTTTGTTGATGCGAGGCCAGATATGAAAATTATGCGGGAGGAGATTTTCGGGCCTGTTTGCTCGATTGTCAAGTTCAAGACTGAGGAAGGTACGACTTTGGTGAGCTCAGGCGTTTTATTGTTCTGACTGGTTTATCTCTGTCATCCAGAGGTCACCGAATGGGCGAACGATACAACCTATGGACTTGCGGCAAACGTCTTGACTCAGAACGTGAGTTGCGCGATCAGAATGGCACATAACCTTGAGGCAGGGAGTGTTTTCGTGAGTCTCTTTGGAGCCCCAAGGCGACGTTTTCCACCAGATTTGTGTTGAATCAATTTTTCCAGGTGAATTCAGCACAAAACGGTGACATAAGTGTACCTTTCGGCGGATATAAACAGTCGGGTATTGGGAGGGAGGCAGGAGAGTATGCTCTCGAAACGTGAGTTCTCTTCGTGTTCATTTTTGCCTCGAGCTCACGTTTGTGTAGGTATACCCAAGTCAAGGCCGTTCATATCAACATTGGTCAGAGGTTGTGAACTACAGAATTCTCTCGGCCGCCGGGGTAGTGAAGTGTGACGGCAACGGTTACAAATACTGTGAGCACTCCCTACATGGTCCATTATTCCTTGCTCTTTGGAGTTAGATCTGTTGTGATGTTATTCTTGTGATTCGAATTCTATGGAAGAAGCCTTATGTTAATTGGCGTTTCAAGAATGTCCACCGGGAATGACTTAACTCCTTTTCCGAGTAGACTTCGGAATCCATTAAGAAACTCCGTGTGAGCGAAGCGTAATGTATTACAAATCGTCAAGGAAATTAGGTGAATGGATGATCCACCTTAAGATAGCTTTGGATATATAAATCCATCCGTCTTGAGTGGACGTCCATATTCAACGATTCATATTGACCATGCCCGCGAGCTACACCCATCACTTCGACACTGCCCTTTACAAGGGATCAATCACAGTCAACACCGGGTAAGTTACATCCTCAAATTAAGCGTTATCGAGGCTAGTTACTCAAAATTGTAGTTTGTTCATCAATGGAAAATGGGTCGATCCTATCGACGGGGGAGACCGCATAGAGTGAGTTGAGTTCTCTCTTTCTGGTCCCCATATCATTGACCAAGTAACTCCCAGCGTTGTCGATCCAAGTTTGTTTATTTAATCATTGGTTGAACGAATTCCATGCTAAAACGTTTTCCAGCGAACGGAAAGGTCATCACCACCGTGGCTGGTGGCACATCCAAAGACGTTGATGCTGCCGTCGAGGCTGCTGGGAAGGTACGTCTTCAAACCCACTTTTATATTTCTGTGTGACTTAACTAGCGCGCTCAACAGGCCTTTAAGACTGCATGGGGGTTGAAGGTTCCGGGAAGCGAGCGAGGAAAGCTGTTGGGGAAACTCGCTGACTTGGTCGAGAAACACACTAACGAACTGGCTGCGCTTGAGGCACTAAACGTTGGTAAGTACATCTATCCCTTAGTTGAGTAAACACTGATATATGTGTGCTTGCAGGGAAGCACTTTAATGTAGCCAAAATGGCGGATATCAGGTCTACCATCAACACCTTGAGGTATTATGCCGGATGGGCAGATAAAATACATGGGAAGACGATTGAGGTTGGTTATCAATTAGAGGCGAGTTGCGGGGCTCCCGTACTCATTCAAGCAGACGACAGAGAACAAGATGGCCTATACAAGGCACGAACCTTATGGTGTTGTTGTAAGTATTCGACGTTTACAATCTGAGCATGAGGAACTGATTGCTGGTTCTAGGGCGCAATCACACCTTGGAACTTCCCTCTCGTGAGTCTTGGTGTCGGCAAGTGGTTTAGAGTAAATCTGACCTTTGATAGGGTATGGTATCATGGAAGCTCGGACCTGCTCTAGCTACAGGAAACACTGTCGTTTTGAAGGTATAGAAGATGACGTACAATGAAAATCTGACCCTGTTAACCTGGTTCCTCAGCCATCCGAGATCACTCCTCTCACGGCCCTCTTTTTGGCGGACTTAATCAACCAAGCTGGATTCCCACCAGGTGTTGTTAATATTGTTAACGGATATGGTATGTCTGATACTAGGAAACAAATTTGCCAGTCTCATCATCGTTGGGATAGGAAGTACTGTTGGCGCGGCGATGTCCGCTCATCCTCAAATCATGAAGATCGCTTTCACGGGAAGCACGCTAACTGGACGCAAGATCCTGAAAGCATCCGCAGAATCAAACTTGAAAAAGGTTACCCTGGAGCTTGGAGGAAAGAGTCCGACCATCATTTTCGATGACGCCGACCTCGAGCAGGCAATTAAATGGGCCTCATCTGGCATCTTGTGTGTATATATATCCCTCAGCCTCTCAGTTCTCTATACTGAACCGCTAATCCTTGCTGGGAAGCTTCAATATGGGTACGATATTCTATCTAAGGCTGTATGAGGAAACTAGAACTAACTGAATGAACAGGCCAGGCGTGTACTGCAGGTTCCAGGATCTATGTACAGGAAGGCATCTATGATAAGTTCCTGGAAGGATTCACAAAAGTTGCACAAGCCCTCACCGCTTCTACCGGCGGTCCATTCGAGCAAGGTGTCCAACACGGTCCACAAGTGTCCGGCACCCAGTTTGAAGTGAGTTTGCGACTTCATGAAGGAAAATCGGGATTACAAACTAACGGATCTGTGCCATAGCGTGTCATGGGATACATCAATTCAGGCAAGCAGGAGGGTGCAAAAGTCCACGTAGGAGGTGAAAGGCATGGGGATCAAGGATACTTCATCAAACCAACAATTTTCGTGGATGCAAAAGCGGACATGAAGATTATGCAAGAGGAGATTTTCGGCCCAGTTTGCTCCGTTGTCAAGTTCAAGACCGAAGAAGGTAAGCATGATCGCGTAGCTACAGTCTACAGAGACCAACACACCTGCGACAGAGGTCACGGAATGGGCAAACAACACGACCTATGGACTTGCTGCCAATGTCTTGACGCAAAACGTGAGTCGTGCAATCAGAATGGCGCATAACTTGGAAGCTGGCAGTATTTATGTAAGCTTATTTCCTCATGTCTTTGCAACGTAAGGAGAGCTAACTTTACCAGGTCAACTCTACACAAAATTCTGAGCGCAATGTTCCATTCGGTGGATACAAGCAATCTGGAATTGGAAGGGAAAACGGCGAGTATGCCTTGGATACGTGAGCGTCAACTTCTCTGGCTCTATCGTAGTGGACTGACAAGTCGTCCCAGTTACACCCAAGTCAAGGCTGTCCATATCAACATTGGTCTAAAGCTGTAGGCACACGCCAGCAGGTGGCATGTAACGTAACAGTAGCATCACATTTCGAGAGTCATCGAAGTACCCAACTTACTGAATGTGCCGAAACGTGTAACAAGTTTCGCAACTCATGCCAGAAGAGATCCTTGAGCTCAATCAGTGAAGTCGCACAGACCTTTTGACGTGCCAACCTTCTTGACACCTCTATCCACAAAGAGACGCTGACCGTGGGAGAGAGACCAGAAAACAGAGGCTGGATCGTTCATTGAGTTGTAAAAGCTATTGATGAACTTGAAATGACAGCCAGTTCCACGACCAGAATATGAAGCGATTGCGCTCGTGGACTGCGGGGCTTAAGTCCAGGAGGAGAGGAGGAGAGGAATAGAGTGCAATGACAGGACGGAGGGACCAGTCGAGGAACGAATATCGTAGATGGTGCCAGGGTTTAGGTGCGTGCAGGGAGTGTTTCAATATGGGAAGTGGTGCGTCGCCCAAGGTCATCGGCGATGGATATAAAATACGGGCGCTCTGAGACTCGAGAGATACCATTCGGTGCTATTTCATGTATAGCCTGACTGCATTTTCTACAACCTTAGGGGAATTCGGGCACAGGAGACCTATCCAGTCCTTAGGTGCCGCGTCTTGCCTCCTCCAGCCTTTGCAGAAGTCAAATTCGGATCTTGAGCCTCTAAAGGATTTCAGGAAGAGTAGGCACATGACGAACGGATTGAATAGAAAGAGGGAAGTCAAATCGGCAAGAAACGGAGTTGTGTGAGGAAGGCTGGGGAGATGTATTCAATGTAGGCTAGCCTGTATCTCCGATACTTGCCATGGCCTGCAGGAATCGGACGGGTCACTTTCAACTATGTGCTTGAAGTTACTGGAATGAGAAGGGAGCAGGTTAGAGTGCAGAGTTAGCCATCATCACACCCGTCTTCATGCTTAGATAATAATCAGTTAAGCCTTGGGCAGGGGCGAGCTAGTGTTAAAATGAGAGAAATCAACTTGTACAAGCTAATTGTATCTACGTTCCATACTACATGTAGACTAGTTTTACACATATAATAGTGCATATAAAAAATACAGAACTGGCCATTAAAGTGATTGGTTGCATTGGTGATAGTCGTGGTATTTGGTTGTAGTGCCTACACAGAAGCCGGCTTTAAACAATGTAGCAAATGCTCGGTATTGAGTCGGGTGTCACTCATTGGTTGATCTAAGCCTCGAGTTCCGTCGAAGCGGACAGCTCTGTGTAAGGAGTAGTCGCCGAAACGTTCTCGTCCATCAGGAAGTATTGCTGGAACTCCCTCGAGTCGGGTTCGCCATAGTTTTTCAGGTCAGGACTAACAGGGATGGGATCGTATTTGGCCAGCAACGCCCTAACCTTGGACAAAGCAGAAGCGCGCTTAGCATCAGTGCTAAACAGGATGTCGAAAATCCATTTGGGTTGGAAGACAATGGTGACACCCTTGGCATATCTCGTCCTCCTCTGTTGGTGAGCGGGAGTTTGGATGACGGTAAAGAATGGTTCTCCTGCGAAGCAGAAGCACCATTTGGCGTCGTCGATAGTCCTGGGAATGTTGGAAGGCCAGGGCTTCTTATCAATTTTAGCAACGCCGTCGAGGAGCTTCCAGAAGAGTGACTGGTATTCTTCAACAGTGCGAGGGTTGGGGTTTTGTTTGGCGAGGAGGACGAGAGATGTGTTAGGGCCCAAGGAGCGGGCCTTGGGAAGGTAATCGGAGAGACCGTCCGCGAGGTGGCGAATGTGCCTAGGATCGGAGAGATCGTCGGAGTCAATAAAGATGTAGACTTGATTGTCGGCCTTGAAACCCTTAGTGGCATAGATGCAAGGGAAGACGAGTTCTTCGTCGAGTAGAACCCGAACGTAGTCATCATATGCATTCCTCTGCCAGGTGCCTTCGGGGTACAACTCGGTAACCTGAGCACTGAAATAATGAAGAGCAGATTGGCGATTGGTGTCGAGGATGGATCTGATTAATGCACTCGTACCGGGTTAATGGTTTGGTAGGAGCGGAGGAGGACATTGGTAACTTCCTTTCGATCGTGGTCTAAAAATGGAATGTTTGAAGGTCAAAAATGTAGCCACGACTATGAATTACCCACCTTGGCTTCATCTGCCCGGGAAGTCAACTCCTTGAGGATAACTGGTAGCCTATCGTAGGTAACAAGCGCAACAAGCGCCAAAAGAGCGCCACCAAAGAGGTAGGAAGAAGTACTGGTGAAAGTGGCTTCCATTTCTGACTCGGAGTGCTGTGAGGAATATAGTAAAAGAGGAGCGGGGAGAAAGATGGGTATGTTATGCAAATGTGAGTGCACCTCCAGCTTAAATATCATCCAGACGATGCAACAGCAGGCCCAAGCAACTCCATCTTCACCTCCGTTAGAAGATAACACAAAAATTTGACAAAATTGTCTGTCGGCATTGAGAATGATCAACGGATTCTGGGTGGTTGACATGATCATATGGATGCGCTGCCGAGAAGGTGGAGCACGAAAGTACAGGCGCAGTGCGCCACCATGACGAGTGACATTTCCTTCAAATGGTTGAAGGCACGAATTAATTGGGACATGTGAACTGTCAGTACAGCACCAGGATATGCTGCTCTTAGCAATGAAGTAATGCAGGAAGCCTGTCAACCCATCTACATCCGATGCCAATTGATCCGATGTGTCAAACATTGAAGCAACGAATCAACGAAGAAATCCTAGACCGAGGTCCTCAGCTGACTTGATTGTCGTCGCGTATGGCCATCTGGACAGTGGAAACACGAGTCAATGTTCCAAACACACGGGTAGCTGCCTCCCTGCTCCGACGTGTGCTATGTTAATCCGACCAGTACGTCGCGTCAGAGACAATAGGCTATCAACATCCCATACCCTAACTGAATCCTAGCAAAGGGGTGACCATCTCCACAATTGAGCATCACACTTATGGTTACCCCACAATGCATACTTAACCTTCGTCGTTTAAGGCGACTCCCAGCAGGGTTGAACTGTTGGAATAGATGGATACACATACTTCGACCGCCACCGCTTGACCAGTCCTTTGACATGGAAGGGCTTCGAAGCTGAGCAGTACGGCGATACACCCGAGTCTAAACTTCTTGTTGCGTCTAAAGTACTCTAGGTCCATGATTATTGGATCGGACGTCATAGTAGAAACAACTTTGTTGGCCACAATCAGCTATGATATTTGTCAGAGTTTCACTGAAGCATGTCGACATCACAATTGCCGGAGCGGCGAGATCCTCTAAGGTAAACAAGGTCTGTTGATGTGAAGATCTATGCGCGAGACGCTTCGAGAGTTATAACGGTCCTGTCTACTTTTTTCCCCGGGCGAAAGTCGGATCTTCATATCGGATGGAACTCGGACTTGGGTACACTAACCAGCTCCTGACGTAGAAGCGCTATAGCGGATTAGTATCATTTCATACGGACTTGCTATGGATACTCACAGTAGCACGCCTGGGAGTGAAGCCTGAAATCTTGGGGATGTATGTGGATAGGAAATGTGCACCCATTGGATAACTGTCACTTGACGATGATAGGTCATACCGTGCTGAAAAGAGCGCTACATGTCCGTTCCGTGGTGGCTCTTGGCAATCCGGACATGGTGTGCTCACTCTAGTGCTTGTGCGTGACGGGTAAGGTAAGGAAGGAGAACGTCTATTCCGTTGAATCTGTCAATACATAGAATGGTAGTACTCGAGTGAGAGGGTACTCAGAAGACGACTGCATGTGTGAGTGGGAGTGGTCGTTGGAGGCCAGGGGGCTCGCCAAGATCCAGGGCTGCGAGGCGAAAGGAGGAACGCTGACGGGTCACTGCCATGCGTATGCCTTCAGTCTCGCCATGAAGTCGTCTTCGAGGGAAGGTGGGTGGGATATTGCGAGTCCGAACGCTGTAGAGGCGTAGTCTTGGCACGATTCTGGTCTCGCGCCGTGGTGGTTGGTGGTGTAGTCGCGCATTGAGTGGTCCGGGGCCCGTGACTTGTCACGCTGCACAAGAATTCGCACCAGGTTCGCACCTCACTTGGTGCGGCACAAAAGTGTTGACAGTGGCTCAGTTGTCCTGCTGTGTAGGCACCCAGTCGAAAGCCATCCTATATCAATGCAGTACGCGCCCACAGTCATTGGTAAACGAATATAAACTATATTGATCATCAATCATATTCTGACTACTTGGCGGGACAATCAGATTTTCGCGCCAAGATTAACATGAACGGCTTTGACATTAGTGTAACTATAAGAGCGTATGCGTTCAGTGAATTATTGTTACCGAAAAAAATTAAAGCTACTCACTTCGCCAAGGCATACTCGCCTAGCTCTCGTCCAATACCCGACTGTTTGAATCCCCCAAACGGGACGTTCGGATGCAATTGATTAATGCAGTTAACCTAATTGACGTAAGTTACACATATGTAACACTGGAAATAATGTGACTACGAACCCAGACAGTTCCGGCTTGCACTTTGTGAGCCGTCTCAATTGCTTGCGAGATGTCACGGCTGAAGATGGCAGCAGCTAGACCATACACTATACTACGCGTTGAGAAAATTATCTTGCAGGCCAGGTACCAGTACATACTCGTGTCATTGGCCTGACGGATAACATCTACATTAAGCTGAGTGAGCAGTAACACCAGGTGTTCAAGGGTCCGGCTCACCCGCAGCATCTTTGAATTTGACGACTACCCCCACAGGACCGAAGATCTCTTCTCGAACTATTTTCATATCCGGGTTCGTGTTCGTGAAAATAGTGGGTTCAATGAAATAACCTTCGCTACCGGACCGCAAGCCGCCAGCATGTAGGGTAGCACCAGATTCCTTGCCAGATGTAATGTATCCCATGATCCGCTAATATCTCCGTCGTCAGATGTTATTCATCTCGTTATATAAAAAAAAAGTGACTGACATCGTACTGGACCTGGGATACCTGGGGGCCCTGGTCCGTATCGTCTGCGAAAGGGTCTCCGATTCGGATGGACCGAGCCTTCTGAGTGAAAAGACGAAGAAAATCCTCATAAACGCCTTGTTGAACAAAGATACGGGAACCAGCACAGCATGTCTGGCCCTGATTCCAGCTGCAACAGGTCCTTAGCTCGCCATCACCACGGTTCAAAACCGGTAGTGTACGTACAATATTCCATGAGCGGCCCAGTTAACGGCCTGCTCTAAGTCAGCATCGTCGAAAATGATATTTGGGCTCTTCCCTCCCAATTCAAGCGTCACATTCTTGAGGTTACTCTTGGCTGCATTCTCCATGATTTTGCGACCAACAATAGTGCTACCCGTGAAGGCGACCTTGTCAATCTTCATATGCGAGCTGATGGCGTTTCCAACGGTGTTCCCATAACCATTAACAACGTTGAGAACATCAGGTGGAAAGCCGGCTTCCTGTACCAACTCGCAGAGTCGAAGGGCAGTCAGAGGTGTGAATTCCGATGGCTGGTCCAGGGATACTCAATAAAAGGCACATGTGAATTAGTAAATGGCCGTACTTTCAAAACAATTGTATTCCCTGTCGCGAGGGCTGAGAAGCGGTTAGGGGGGATTACTATTGGATTCGAACAATGATGTATTCACCAGGTGCTATCTTCCATGATACCATCATAACTGAGAGCAGGTTGGTCAGTGTTTCATGGGAGTCTACGACGAGAACGTACCTGGAAAGTTCCCTGCGATGATGTTGAGTCAGGATGGTCACGAAGTGCCGGTCAAGTATACACTTACAGGGAATAATTTGACCTACAACGCCGATCGGTTCGTGCCTGGTATAAGTGAGCTTAGCCTCGTTTGTCTAGGAATGTTCGACGTTTCAGTGAGCCATTTCTTGTGATCCAGGTTATTGCATGTACCTCTGAGACCTGCCCAGTGACTTTGTCTGCCCATCCGGCGTAATACTTCAGAACACTGATAGCAGCTGTGAGGTCGATGTTTTTGGCATCCTTGAATGTTTTCCCTGCGCGACAATGAGTACTGTTTGAAGGGAAGCACAACTCGGACGACCCACCATTATCCAGGGACTCAATGGCGGCAAGTTCATCTTGGTGTTGTTCCATCAAGCTCGCCAAGTTCCATAAATACTGGGCTCTCTGAGTTCCTGGAGTATTCAGTCCCCATACAGTATCGAAGGCTCTTCGAGCGGCTTCAACGGCAATGTTGACGTCTTCCTCGGTGCCTTCTGCAATCTTGGCCATGAGTTTCCCATTGCTTGGATTAACGACGCTAGAGGAACTGGATAAGTAGATCTTCGTGGCGTAAGTAGTATTGAAGTTCACTCAATGGTTTGTTTCTTGACGCCATCGACAAACTGACCGTTGATAAACAGGCCAGTGCTGTATGAAGTCCGTCCCTTGTAAACGGGTGTGTCCCAGTTGTACGAGAACGTAGGTGGCATGTTGAAGTTGTGTTTGTCATCAGAACGAGAAGCTATTAGGACTCTTTTAAGTATCCAGTGAGTGGATGTTCGGAATAATACATTTGGATGACGCATACCACAGATTCGGAGGATTGGTGCCTCTTATTCAGACGAACGGAAGCAGTTGTAATAAACATGGAACATTACAACTTGTCGACCCGAAACGTACTTATGGTTCTCCACCGATAAGGTCATTATGGATAACCCGTACGTCGGCAAGGTATCTTTAGTTCCAACGCATCGTTGAGAAGGTGGAGAGTATCGTGGAGGAGATAATATGTCTCCAACCCATGGATTAAAGGACCACTGCATATGCTTGATACTTATCTGCATGGAAAGCCGATGGAGAGTTATGCATATCTTGTAACGTCGCGCCAACTTTTGGCGCGCAAATGTCACGTCACATGGAGTCAGCCGCCATCCAGCCATCGATGACTTGTTGCATCTTGTTAACAATGCTCCATACTGGGTTATATAAAGGGACTCATTCATATTACAAAGGACAGGCATCTCGGCCACATCGAGAGCTCTAAAATCGATATTTAGGTAACAGCTTTGTCACGAAAGTAATCGTAGAGGCCATCCAACGGGGCCGACTAGCTCAGTTGGTTAGAGCGTCGTGCTAATAACGCGAAGGTCTTGGGTTCGATCCCCACGTTGGCCATGTCATATGTTGGATATATTTTTCTTTTCTTGTTGGAAAACCGATTACACGGTACAATACCGCGTCCTGATCTGTTTAGACATGCTTTGTCCATTTGATTTAATACCTTGGACTGCCCTTGCTGTCAGGAAGTGACTTTATTATTTCATGAAGAAATATTGCAATCTTTGTAGATGATGTTCTCTCGAAAACGGGTGCTATTCATAAACCAGCCTCAAGGTCATCCTACTGAGTTGGTTATGATGTAGCGCCGTGAATGCGGGGGTCTGAATTAGGGCGGGTTGATGCTGATCAAACATGTTGTTCAAAAGTCTTTTGCTCTGGTCCCGTCTTTCTCTTCACCCTTGTACTTGTCTTCATTCTGCGAAATCGCACTTCGTATTCATGGTCCAGTCAGTGATCTAGTGTGGGTTGTGACCGGTGACAGCAAGTGACTACGTCATTCACGTGACACTGCGCGGCTCAAAATTTGAGATATTTCTGGTGACCACCTGTATGTATACCACTCTCCGTTGCTCGTCCTCTCAAGTCAAATCCACCACTCAGTTATGTTTCCGCATACATAGTTCTGCGATATATAGTCAAAGCCAAAAACAGAAAGGTACGCCTTTCAATCCTTTATCGTGTAATTTTTTCTGACAGTAACCGTCCAGGTTCTTCTAGGACTCGTCTTGTTCAGGACCTGAAGCCCACATCGTCGTCTGGGAAATATGAAGTAGCAAAGGAAGACAGGGGCTTTGCGCGCGATGGCGCCCCTCACCAGGATCCGAAGTTGGTTGAGAAGCATCAAAGACGTTTCCGTCCTCCAAGGACGACGAGACAGGATAATGTCGACAATGTTCCGGGACCCAAGCACACGCCGTCTCCACCTTCGCCATCTCCAGCAAACAAACAAGCGGAAGTCATTGAGGAACGCGCCAAAACATACCACTCCATCCTCAAAGACCTTCCACAATCAGAATTTTACCACCCTCCATCTCCCGTCAGCCTCTCCGAATCACACGAGGACGAAAACTCTATGTTTTCCAAAACAAAACCTCAAATTTCCACTAAATTCGAGTCTCCACCGCTTCTCCCTGGTTTTCTCCCTTCATTGGACAACATGCTCGGTCCTGGCGCAAAGCCAACGCCAATTCAGGCGTTGAGCATTAAATGGTTGATTGAGCAGTCGGACTTAGATTTACCGACGGGCGAGTGGAAACAGTTCCTCCTCGCGTCGGAAACCGGATCCGGCAAATCCTTGGCTTACCTCTTACCACTCCTCCAACGACTAAAGCTGGACGAAGAGTCGGGCACTTATAACCCTGCCACACGGAGCTCCAAACGCGCTTTAAATCCACGCGCTCTTATCTTGGCTCCTACACACGAACTTGCGCGTCAACTTTCCTCTTTCGCCAAGGCCCTCGCGCGTAATGTGAAGCTGAGGGCTATGTGCGCTAGCCAAGCTAACACGCCTAGTACGACCAAGTCTGACATGTCAGCGAAGAAGTTGGCAGAGCAGCTGGATGCTGTTGTGAGTGGAGATGACGCCATCGGGGAATTGGACATGAAAGAGGACAAGTTCCCAGTGGATGTCCTTGTTGGGACACCTGTAAAGATCATGGAAATGATTAGAGGAAGGGGATGGGATCGCTTGGATGGCGAACTGGAGGCAGACGAAGAGGGTAACTTGCCCAAATTGAGGAGAGGACGGGACAAAATGCCTGGTGTGGGTCGGTGGAGGAAGGAGCCGGAACTGGGCTTGGAAAACGTTGAGTGGGTAATTGTTGACGAGGCAGACGTTTTGTTCGGTGCGTATTTCCAGATAATCTCTATTCCCCTACTGAACTATTGGCACAGACCCTGACTTCCAAGAAGTCACCCGCACTCTCCTCGCAGACATCAGCGCAGCTCGTGGCAAGCCTATCCAAGTCAACCCAACTGACACATCCCTTTCCTCCTTCATACCGACAACCTCTTCCCCTGCAACCATCGAACCCATCGACTACCCCTTCAACCTCATCCTCACCTCTGCCACTATCCCCAGAAACCTCGCCACCTACCTTGACAAACACCACCCTTACCTCATCCGCCTAGCTTCTCCACGCCTCCACCACCTTCCCAAGAGCCTGAAAACCGAGTATGTCTCCTGGACAGGAGGTAACAAGTTTGCCGATATTGAACACCAGATTCGAGGGGTCTGGTCGTCGGATGCTGCAGCCTGGCGTATGATCGAGCCTGATTCGCCACCCACATTGTCCAAAATCTTGGTGTTCTGCAACAAGAGTGCAAAGGTAGAGGAACTCGCGTCATTCTTGGAAGAGAAGGGAATTAAGTGTATTGCGTTGACGAGTACAAGTGAACAGAGGAAGAGGGGATCGAATAAGCATCTGGAAGGGTTCTTGCGACCGGTACAAATCAATCCTGATCCCCTTCGTGCCTCGAAGGATAAGAAGAAGAAAGAAGTGGATGAAGCAGTTGCGCGTGATCCGAAGGTTACACCCCATGTCATGATTACGACTTCGTTGCTCTCTAGAGGGCTTGACTTTGCGCCGGAGCTGGAACATGTTTTCATTGTTGATGAGCCTCGAAATATGGTGGATTTCTTGCACCGCGCGGGTAGAAGTGGACGAGCGGGGAAGAAGGGCAAGGTTGTGATTTTTACGAAGATGAAGGGAAGAGGAAGTGCGAGGAGTAGGGGCGTTAAGGAGCTCGTGAAGCAATTGATGAAGAAGTGAGAAGGCTTCTTTGTCGTAACGTTCTCTTGATCCCTACTTTATCTGTTTTGGCATCTATCATCAATATAATTCGAGTCTTATAGAGTTCCTTCGCTGTTGCTCCCAGAAGGACGACAGCGCACTTTCCTTGGTTGCTATCTGGGTCCACCACTCCGAGCATTCATTTGTTATCGGTTCTACACTTGCGCTACTTTAGTAGTGGTTCAGTTGTCGGCGCTGGTCCTTTAAAGCCCGTTTAAGATGGACCGGAGGGAAGTGCGATTCGCTTGGTCCTACGACCAGTCGCGCGCTGTTCTCGCGCTCGCCACGTCTGCCAAAGAAAAACCAGCTCTGGCCACCTTTCTGCGGTACTCAACCCATTTTATACTTACAGCATGTCCCCCCGAAACACCTCTCAGTGATCTTGAAATTGTTATCGTTCAGGGTTTGTGATAATTGGAGGAGGTTCGCATACTAAAGTCCTCTATTTTCCTGAGACGCAGGGCAGTTGACTCCCTGCGATCCGTGCTGAAATTGAGATCTACGGAATCCGTGGAAATATCTTTTACCAAGCATCATTCCTGGACTTCATACAAGACCAAGAATGGTTCAAGGAGTTCTGTGTCTGGACGTATCACTCGAATAGATCACCTGAACAATGTGCATGCTCAGAGGTCAGGGCTTGTTTGGATCGACTCTGTCTATCTATAACCTTGCGGAGCATACCAGTAGCATACCTCCTGACTCGAAAGGCCACTGCAAGGAGTTAATGAATTAGAAATGATCTTATTTGGTGGGAGGTTGTCTCGAAGCCTCCCAGGGATAAATTATTGGCATCAGGGGTGGGAGTAGTGGTCGTGACTTGAATTTACTAAGTACGTCGACAGTTTGCCTATTAACACATTCTTTCTAGTGACTCACACGGGATATCCGTCACCAGGGTAAGCGCTCGCTGATTTGAAGTATCAAGAAAGCTCAGTAGAACAACGCAGAATCTGTATCAACCGACTCGGATGGGTATGGCCTCCTATGATCCTCGTCCGTTGTCGTGAAGCACAACCTCAAGGTCTTAGCCCTCCAGTTTCACCTCCGTTGTAGACTTCTCACCTCCCATTCTCAAACCAACCAATGACGCTCTGATTCAGCCCCCTCTCACCTCCTAACAACATATCCGAATGGCTTTATATACACTTGAAGTCGTTCATCTATCTCCCAACCAACTTCCTCCTGAATCCGTACTTGCACCGATATGTTACCTGGCGCTGTCCCATCCCTTCCCTCGATACCGTCAGTGAACTCGCTTAGCTCTATGGCGTCGCTCAGCTCGCTGGGCTCGGTGAGCTTGGGCCTTGCATACGCAGCCACGACGGTCGCTGGGTCCGCTATATCTCTCCCGCATGACACCGTCTCCGGCCCCAACGTACAAGATTTCCCCAACACTGACAGTGTTGCGGCCATCATTGGAGCTGTTCCCGATGGAGGGGCCCGCATTGCAGCTACTCCCGATGGAACGGCCGTTCTTGGGGCCACTGATGGCACTGGCGCTGTTGTTGCAGTTGTTCAAGATGGTGATCTCGCAAAAGGAGTTAACTCTGCTTTAGTTGCGCGTGGTGGGGAGGTTATTACTTCCTGTACTGTTCCTGGGACTGCCGCTTTGACTTTTGTGAGCCTTTTTTCTACTTCGGGCTCCTTAGTTTATTGACGCGGCATTTATAGGACGATGGACCACACTATTACACGTCAGTAATCCATGTTACACGGTACACCCGACGAAGGAGAACTAATTTTAAATTGTTTAGGGAAGAAGTCAGTCGTGTTTTGCGGGAGAACGACGCGGTTGGGACGTTTTTCTTCAGTACGTTGCCACCCTTTGACAACCCAATTCCTGACCTTAACACCTGTTTGATTGTAGACGGGAAAAATTGTTTGTACTCGCCGCCTTGATCCCTGTCCATGATTAACCTGCTGTGGACCCCAACATAGACCACTGTATTAATGACCCTGAAGAAGCAGCACGCATCAAGGCCGTTTATGACGCTGGACATCAAGTCGCTTCGCATACCTGGAGTCATAAGGACCTTGCTACGTTGTCCAAATATGAAGGTATATCCTATGCTCCTGGAGCTGTTCTCGCGTTTACGAAGGGCAATCCCAGCCCTTAGTGAAATGTCTTCAGTTTCGCGTGCGTCCCTCCGCGTTCTCTATTTCTCAGAAGATGATGGATAATTCGTTATTATCTCAAATGCAGAGGCGATTGGGAGGATAACTGGTGTCGTACCCGCCCAAATGCGACCTCGTAAGTGCTTGTTTCTCGTCTCCGAGCCGCGGAAAACTGCCCATGAGTATTCTTTCCGATAGCGTATGGCAGCTATAACGACGTGGTACTCGAAGCAGCAGCCGAACTTGGCCAAGACGTGGTCCTCTGGAACCTCGAGTATGTCTTTATTCAACTTAAATATTCGCCGAAATTCATTTGAATCCTAGCTCCGGTGACTCCGTTGGTGCTAGCCCAGGCGAATCGCAGATCGCGTACACCGCGGCCGTTCAGGACCAGCAACCTATCCTGGCTCTGAATCACGAGACTAAAGGTGAGACTGCCTTCCTCTCGTGCGCTGCGATTATAATAATGACTGATATCATTATGCCCAGAAACGACTGTGTACGCTTGAATCCAGTGCCCCCGAGGCTCTATACGATGATTTCTCACCATATTCACAGGAGGGAAGTACTTCCCGCAGCTATCAGGACCCTCAAGGACGCAGGCTATCGCCTCGTCTCGGTCGCCGAATGTACCGGCAGGGAGCCGTATCTGAACGTGGATGCATCTGCCTTGCCGCCCGTGAGTTCTTCGTATTATTCCCTATCGTTCTTCTGCTGATCTTTGGCGTCACGAACAGTCCGACTTAAACTGTTGATTGATGTGAGAATACAGTGAAAGGACATTCTTGATATGTTCTTCAGCGTTTGCTCCTTATCCACGGACCTAGTATTGCCTTGTATGACATTGTATGCAGAATATATTGTGATTGAGCTTGTACTCCAACCGTTTTTAGTAGAAATATACTTCCATGAGAAGCCACAAGCTCCGGGACGACGCGCGAATTTAACTGTGTTCTGCGTCACGGAACATGCTATAGGTGAATGTTTTGAATCCTGTACCTGCCTGAACTAGTGACTAGCTATAAACGGAACAGGGAGAGACGGATCATCACGTGCAATAAATATGTCGCTATCACGGAGATTTCCCCCAGCGTCAATGGAACTTGCTCCTGTCCACAAGGACGTTATCCGGGTCAAGGATCGCCTCCTCGACATATCCTTAGCCTCCGGAGCAAGATGGCCAGCAAAAAGTGACAAAGGAACCCTGCAACCAATATCCCTTTCTGTTGACATCTTCCACGACGTTGCACCAGCCGGCACCACCGACAACTTAGAACTCTCAATCAATTACTCCAGTATTTCCAAGACAATTGGATATGCGCTCACGGAACAGACACGTGCAACATACCAAGCACTTGAAGATGTCGTCGATCGCGCGTTGTCAGTGGTGCAAGGAACATTAACGGACACAACCGTCACCGACATCAAAATCAAGATCGTCCAGTTGAAAGCGCCACTTCACTGTAAAGACGTGGGACTAGAAGCGTGGTCTGTTCGAGAGAATGGAAAGTGGAATATTTCTAAAATTCGACATTTCATATCCGACTTCACCTGTCCTACAATCGTCGGCGTTAACGACGTAGAACGCGAGGAAGCCCAAGACGTCGTGGTCAACATCTCTGTTGAAACACAAAGCGTATCCCTCGACCGTGCAATTTTAGATTTTCGGAAATTGACGAGATGCCTTTGGACGGTATGCCCAGCTTCTCGATCCCGTCGATTTCGGTCTCATCCGGCCTAGGAAATAGGCAAATCCTCTTATCTGACCCTGGAATCCCTTACAACCTACGTCGCTCAGAAGACCCTTTCTTCCATTTCGCAGGATTTCGCTTCTGATGTGAAGCCATCGGCCACTGTCGCAGTCGCAAAACCATGTGCATTGGTGTATGCCAGTGCTTCCGAAGTTCAAGTCACTCGAACCTACGACGACTTTACATCAACACAACCGTCAAGGCTTCATAGGGCAGCAATTGCGTTAGGATCGAACCTTGGAGATCGTTTCTACAATATTGAATATGCCCTTCGATTGCTCGAGGATCCGACCAAACTTCTTTCGAGAGAAAACCTTGCACTGTTGGCCGAAGTTTCGGTTGTCGATACAAGCTTCCTGTATGAAACGGCACCCATGTATGTCACAGATCAACCCGCTTTCATCAATGGTGCATGTCTGGTATGTATCTCCTACTAACGAGACGCGCCCCGCTCCTGATTCATCACACAAGATAGAAACGAACCTCGAACCTCTCGCATTACTGAAATTGCTCAAAACCATTGAGTCGGAAGTAGGTCGAGTACCGACGATACGCCATGGGCCTCGAGTTGTCGATCTCGACATCATATTCTACGATAATTTGATCCTGGACACGCGAGCTCCATCGCAGCGTTCCACCCTTGATAACCTCAAAGAGGAACTCGCAATCCCCCACCCTCGTGTCCAGGAGCGCGAGTTCGTGTTAAGACCTCTCAATGAGTGAGCCAGACCCGATCATGTACTATGGAGTTATATAACATCTTCCGTCCTAGCATGATACCAGATTACATCCACCCAGTCCTGCGAAAAACCGTTGGGACCCTCTTCAACAACGTACCAAGGAACGAGAGCGATCCGCCAATGCGCAAAGTCCTTCCTTTCCCCAGTCTGCCACATGTCCCCTCGTCAAACCCAATTGAACCGCCCGCGACTCTGACATATTGGTTGCATCCTTCTCCTTCTCACATATCACCTTCTACGCTCCAGACCGACAACAAACCGAAGACGCGCCTCATGGCGACTCTCAATGTCACCCCCGACTCCTTCTCAGACGGTTCGGATCACACCACCCTCTCCGGTGCAGTCTCGTACGTTCAACAATCCGTCTCGTCCGGAGCAGATATCATCGATATTGGTGGATATTCTACTCGTCCAGGCGCAGCTTTCGTCAGTGCAGATGAAGAAGTCCAACGCGTGGTTCCTGTCGTGCAAGCCATACGTTCTAACTCGGACGACGAGAATATTCGCAAGATACCCATCAGCGTTGATACTTTCCGCTGGGAAGTCGCCGAAGCCGCCATTAAAACCGGTGCCAATGTCATTAACGATGTCTATGCTTTCACGGGACCCAAATCCTATCCAGGACCGTGGCAGGAGGATGAAGACGCGTTGCAGACGATGGACAAGATGAAGGCGATTTCCAGGCAATACGCTACTCCCGTCGTGCTTATGCATTCGAGAGGTGATGCTGGAGAGAATAAGGAATACTCTGCGTATGCGTACGCCAAATCTCTTGGAATGTCCGCTGTCATAGAAGGCGTCAGATCCGAACTTGGAGGAAAAGTGGAACGCATTGTCAAAGGAAAGGGGGGTGTGAGACGATGGCTCGTGATTGCTGATCCCGGGATTGGATTTAGTAAGACGGTAAAAGATAATCTGGAGCTATTAAGGCATGGAGCACAAGTGGTCGAGAATGTCAAGATTGGACAAGGTGAGTCACATTCTCAGTGTTATTCTTTGCTAATGTTGGCCTTCGTCCCAGGAGAAAACAAGCGACGAAACCCGCTGACCGGTTTTCCAACTCTTGTTGGCACCTCACGTAAATCTTTCCTCGGTACTATCCTGCAGCGAGGTGTGCATGGCAGAACGACTGCACCGAAGGAGAGAGTGTGGGCAACTGGGGCTTCTGTTGCCTGTGCCATTCAACAAGGTGCAATGATTGTGAGGGTTCATGATGTGAGGGAAATGGCCGATGTCATCACGATGGCTGATGCCCTATGGGCGTGACGAGACAAAGGACTTTTCGACGTATGTTATTGAAAATATTTGCTCAACTCTCCGTTGTTCTTCTCTCAGCTGGATCCGTTTCAATCATTCTTGCATGACACACATCTTCTTCTCGAACTTTACAGCCTCGGCATGTTTTTTCGTGACATGATGCCCGTCCCCGTTCTAATATTATTAGACACCGTTAAATGTGCATCAAGAAGCGATAGCTTGGAGCCTGTTGAAATGGTGGCGGATGTCAACAAGACGAAGATCCTGTGCCCTCGCCAATCGATGATCACTACTGTGAAGGAACAGGAACGTCAGCCATACCCTTCCACCAACTGGATCGCAGAATTTCCCTCCTACCTGGGACTTTCCCACACACAATCCTTCCTCATGTCATTCCCCAACTTCCGAGCAGTAGTCAGGTGGTGGGAGTGACACTCGCCGTGCCTCAATATCAGCAAGCCGCGCTTGTAGGTTTAGTATTTCATCCCGCGTCGCGGCAATTGCTACGTTATCTGGAACCCTTGTATGCAGTTCCGGTTGAACAACAGGATGGATTTCTCCAGATCTTTCATTGCTGCGGCGGTCGCTGCCCACAGCTAGAGCGACATCCCCACCCGCAGATCCATCGGAAGGTCCTTCCCCGAGGGATCTTCGCGGAGCACTGGAGAATTTGAACGTTCCCCTATTTATAGCGCCGGTCACCGTGTGTTCGGGCTTGGTGGAGCGGTTCCCATTGAGGTCCATCGAATGAGAAGTAGTGTTGGAAGCGGTGAATGGGGCAACTCTATACACGTATTCCCAACGTGGCTGCCTATTGCGCCGCTTCAGAAGCACAAAACATCCCAGGGTTATAAGGAAAAGTGTTGGAAGAATTACTGCAGGAAGGATTTGCGAAAGGTGATGTTGATTCTCCCCTTGAGTGCTTGAATTAGTGCCAGGACCGATGTTTTGATCGGTTATTGTTGATGGTGAGACTGAGGCCTTTATGGAAGGGACTCCAGGAAGTGTTGGTGAATATGACGTGTTGGAAGAGCCGGGGTGAGATGAAATTGACGGGAGCGACTTGAAAGGAGCTGTAGAAGTCGGCAAGGAAGGCAGAGGAGTAGCAAAGCTCAAAACGATGGGCGCTGACGTTATCAGGTCGCCTGGTAATGTCGAGCCTTTCGGTGTGGTCCCTTCATGAGTAGATATGAGTGGAGGTTTTGCAGAAGGGTCGGTGGGTATTGTAATTGTAGACTTGAGTTTTGAAACCACAGTAAGTTCCACCACTGTTGTTATTGTTTCTTCGACAGTCTCGACGGCTAGAGACCGAGTTGGAGTAAATGTCCCCGTAGTTAGAAAAGGAAGGCTCGGGAAACCAGTAGAAGTTCGGGTTTCTTGAGTAATGAATGTGGTAGTGATCGTTAAAATGGTGCTAGTCATTGGGTGGAGGGTGGATATTGCATGTATGTGGAAGAGGGTTATCTGTGAGACCAGTTCCATTGGATCTTATAGTCCCACAGTTCAGCCCCAAGTCCGAGCCCTTTGTCACTGGGCATTTGGGACAGTGCTTGATCGTGATGATCAGACAATCAAGATGCGACTTAATCACCCATCAGAAAAATGATTTTACCACCATTGCCGAAGGGCCACGAGTTCCTAGGGTAACATCAAGAATAATGTGTACGAGTGCGAGAGAAGAATTTCATGCAAGTGTATTACACAGCGCATGCTGCTAAATCAGTGATAATGATACTGTCTAACACGCGGAGGAAGTCATACAGGAAAATGAATGAGAAGCCGTTCAGGGTGCAAAGGCTGTTCTTGCAGCTCTTGATCAGCCACACGAGGCTTCTTTGAAGTAGAAGCTCCACGACTTTTGTTTTCATCCTCGTTGGCACTGGGGGAAAGTGAACGTTTTGAGGTTTTCACGGCGGACGTTTCGGACGAGGGAAGGATCCCGGGAGGTTTTGGTGACGATCTAGTGGATTTTGTGGCTTGTCGCGGGTGAAGGTGAATCAAGTTCGGCATATTTTTCACAGATCGCAACAAGCATAAACCCAGAAACGCGGTCATCCTGTAATAGATGTTCAAATAAGAACTTGGGTCGAGCACGCGATCATCTCGTTCCCGGGAAATATAAGAGCTACGCAACTCCGTGCGAGACTGTTCTATGAGTTCAATGAAAGGATGTAGAGGCGGCTGTAGCACCCGTTGAAGTTGGGAAACCAGATGTCCTTTTTGAGAGAAGGCGAGGCGTCGTTCTATCGAATTGTCAAGTTTATTTATGAAGATCATCCTCGCGTAGTCTTGTGCTGGCGCCCAATCAACACGAGCCAGTAGGACCCATAAGACAATCCACCATAGAGACTCCAGATCGTACTGGAAATTGTACACAATCACGACTGGGTTTTTTGAAGAGTCGGAAATATCTATGATTGAAGGCGCAGGGTCTTCTTCGATATTGGAGAGATCAGAAGAAAAGATAGCATCAAGAGCTTGACTGTATGCTTTGGGTTCTTCGGGCTCGTAAGATTGGTCATCATATATCACAGACCGGGACAGTAGCTCGAATGCCATAAAAAAGGGTGTGCCCTACAAAACCAATCAGATTATCAGAAAATTTAAGTGATATAATAGCAACGTTTCGTACCGTCTTGGGATCCGTCGAAGTTGGGGAGGCAGAAGCAAATTCTTTGGCATATTCCAAATCACTCAGCTTCCCACGCGTCTTCTCCCCTCCTATGACAATGATGTTCCCCGTGCTAATGTCTCGATGAACCCAATTGGCAATGAATAAGATTGCCAGGGCTGAGTAGGTCAGTACGTGGGTGCACAGGGGTGCATGGCTGACTCACCTAACGCAACGTCTCGGAGCGCCTCAAACGATGTTCGAAACTCAGTCACATCATGCAACGCCTCCCCAACGTCGGTGAATACGAGTAAATATCGTTTTCTCGGCAAGTATCTTCTATCCTCGCGAGGTTTATTGCTTGAAGCCGCGATACGCGTGGAACTACGAACGGGAGTGCCGCGATTGCGCGAGGAGTCTGAGCCTCTAACCTGTCGGCTTCGATACACAACGTTTTTCCCTTCACCAGGCGAGAAAAGACGGGTCCGCGGAATAGCATCTGGAGGCTTATCCTTTGTCTCGCTGCCTTCTTGATCGCATTCGATGGTCATGAAATAGTCTCGATAGGACCCCTCAAGGATACTTTTTAGGATGTTCTTCCTCATAGTATCGGGCCACGAGTCGAGGAGATGAAGACGCGATTGCTCCGAGCCGCCGTTATAAGCTGTCTTCTCCTCTTCGACAGCTCGAAATATTCGTCGCTGGATGTCGCGCTCCGTTCGTGCGTCTTTGTCCAGCCATACATCTTTGAGAGCGACTTCCTTCCCGGTAAGAATTGATCCATTGAAGTCGGATATTTCGACCGCCCTCCAAACTCGTGTCATACGACCCGTGATTCCGAGAGATCGGTAGCTCGACAGAGATCCCATAGTCCTGTAGTACCTCGAGCGACCTTGCTCCGAGATTTCGTACTCGTAATATACCCGTTTTCCGTTGTGACGGCGCACGGCAGGGTCATATCCAAGCCTCGTTTCATCTCCGAATAAGAAAGAGAGGAAAACAGATATCAGTAATCTGGGATTCTGGCTATGTGATAAGACCACTGAACAGGGAAGTGGACCAAGCCATACCTGAATGAAGTTGAACGCGTTAGACTTGGTGGAATGGGAGCGAGAGAAATACCACAACGACATCATAGTGTCTTCAATCGTAATCTAAGCATATATTAGTTTATTTCGTGTCCATGGATTAGCGGGACATACACCGAATGTGAAAATGCGCCGGGGATCGTCGTTCATTATATGGCTGGCTGCGGAAACCACCTTGAAACGATTCTAATGAAGAGCTGTTCAGAATCTGGATGGATGGAAGATCAGGGCTACTGACGTCAAGCGTGTCCACCTCGTGCTTTTTGTATTCAGCAACGACAACAATATCCGCAGTGATCAGGTCCGGAGAACACGACGAGAGCGTGGATTCATCCGCGAGTTCGAAACATCCATCCATCTTGAAATTGGCGCCTTCGAGCTCGGAAGCGACTCTGGCTTCTGGACAATCGCGGTACCGGAGGCGAGGTTTGGAGTAGGCACCGTGCACGTCATTCAAAGAGAGGGTATGTGAAACTAGTGCATCCGCGACATTGGTGAGGGCCGAAAACACCTTCTTTTCTGGGTCCTTGAGCTTGGATGGGGAGTTTGGAAAGTCACGCCAGTAAAGGTTTTCGTCGCCCCCCGAAATGAGAATTCCCGCATTAGTGAGCATTTGAGCGCAAGAAGTGATATCCCCCTCGGATGGAATGAAGGGCAAGTAAGACTGTTGAAAGGTCTCGATGTCGCATACTAGCATCTCCGTGTCCATCTCGCGTGCTATGTCCTTCCGGTCACTGGTTATGACAGAACCATCGCCCGTAGAGCGAGATAAACGTGGAGTAGCCTGCACTATACTACTCCTTGATATTGATATGAGTTTGGGTAGAGGGAGAGGGGACCCGGATCAAGCCCTTACATATTTGCTTCAGTGCGAGATCGCGGAGGCGTCCTGGAAATGGCGGTTAGTCAACGGAGTAATATTTCAATGGCGAGCGCATCTTACCTCGGTGGTGCTTGACTCGAAGTAGTCATTGAAAAGCTGGGAGGAGGGGGACTGAAGGTTGCATCGGCTGACTGGAGTTCGGATGCCCCTGTTCGGGATGGTCACATCAGTCACAACTTACAAGCCAGGTTTTTTCGACGGCAGGCGTGACTGAGAGTGACTTTCACCTTTTCAGCTTCTTCGCCGCTCCCCGCAACCGCTTCATGTTTGAATATTACGATGCAACAATGCACACACAATAGATAGAATGCCTACCATATATAAATTACAATATTTAGGCATTCTACTTGAAGTGTGGAACAAGGTACAAATGTTCGTCCAAACTGG
Source organism: Podaxis mareebaensis (assembly GCA_018524725.1). Lineage (NCBI taxonomy): Eukaryota > Fungi > Basidiomycota > Agaricomycetes > Agaricales > Agaricaceae > Podaxis > Podaxis mareebaensis. The sequence goes on along the minus strand of JAEUWP010000039.1, from coordinate 31,614 downwards.
GGACACATCTGAGATCTGAACTCCGGATCGTCGAGTCGATGGTACTGTCGGTCCGTCAAGCGAGATCACTACATTCACTGGATTGGTCCACCTTCTTGAACGTTGAACTCCGCTAAATGTTTAAACATTTGTTAGTGTCCACTCAGGCAAGACTGATTGAATCCTTCAAACACAAAAGAACATGTACGCTACCGAAATTTATGGGTATATGCATGACGACTAACAATTCATCATATGACTGCATCATCGCATCCGAATGCTGGGAAAATACGCGATAAAGATACCCAGAAACCAGAAACTTACTACTACATAAAACACAAAGGACATTGAGCCATTCACTGTCATGTACAACACAAGCCTAATCCAAGCTTTCCAAAACCCTTCCGCTGTATCTGAACATCCTCCCCTAGTCTAATCGTCTCCGTCCCACTCGCCTCCCTATAATGCATCCTTCGTGCCTCGAAGTACTCCTCATACTCCATCTTTCGCATCACCCGTACCGCCACATGTTCAAATAGCTCTTGGACACCTTCCCCAGTTTTCGCTGATGTGAAGTGCAAACTTGGCCCGCGTTCAGGCGAAGGTGGGGGTGCGGATGAAGACGCGTATGCAGAGGCACAATCCGAGTCTGGAAGATCAAGGACGCCATCTTCAGGCGTTGTGAACGCTGTTCCATCCGAACTATTCCCGACAGCACCTCTGCGTTGCTCGCGTGCAAAAAGGCTCGGCGTGATAGTGGCTCCACTCTCGCTGCTTGTACTTCCGCTGGAACAACCAGTGAGACGACGCTCCCTGATTGTTGGTATTGCTCTGAGTATTGGCGTAGACACAGAGGCCGATAGCGTGGAGGAGGATGGTTCAGGAGAGGAACGAGCAGTATGGAAGGTGTCGGAGAAGAAGGAGGAAGCAGGGGTATGGTATGTCGACGTTGTGGTGTTGATGGAAGAAACGCTGCTCAGTTTGTTTGCGGATCTCGAGCGCGAGCGAGCCTGGTTCAGGGATTTGGGTCCGGTGGCATCCGTGGGGGGAACACGAGGCTTGATATCGATGGAGGGGGACTTCTGTACCTGTATCACGGGCGTGCTAACAGGCATGGTGTTCGCCTTCGGAGGCGGGGGTGGGTCTTCGAGGGGCATAAGCTCAGTGAGGAATCGTTGAATTTGGTCTCGCGATATCGGTTCTGTGTCATATTCTTCGTCCATTGTGAGGTCAATCTTATTGCCAACGACGAAACATGGGTACTCCGGCGCGCCTTCCTCGGCCAAGGGCACCCCCTCACAGAACTCTGCCCACCACTTTTTCAAGGCTTCCAGTGTTTCCAGGTCATACAAGTTGAACACCAGTATCACAGCATCTGCCCCCCTGAAGAACGCAGTCGAGAGACTTGAGAACCTCTCCTGCCCTGCGGTATCCTATATCTCCTCAATCGAGCCTTGATCAGCTGAACAGCGGCACGAACAGGGCACGAGGAATCAACTGACCCATATCTGGAGAGTCACAGTTTGCTCTGGCTTCGTGGGGTGAGGTAACGTTTTAGAAATGAAATCTGCTCCAATGGTGGCCCGGTAACCACTCGAAAATCTACCAGAAATATACTACGTTTCGGAGCCTTGTCAAAGGTTCGGAGTAGCATTATTGTTTGCGTAATGCTCACCTGGCCACGTAAACTAGTCTTGCCAACTCCAGAGGCACCTATGACGACCAGTTTAATGGTGTGCATGGTCGTCGCCGTCGCTTTCGACATTCATGAAACATGGAGATGGAGGGCGTCGAAAAGGCAATCACGTCATTCCTCTCTTGAGACAGATTGTGGCGGTGCATCCAAATAGTTATTTTTTTCTCAAGGAACCTGGTTACCATTCGACGAGTGTTAAGTCCAACCTCTCCTACGATGCGACCTCTTGGTGGGACATGAGCCGAGGGTCCGTTTCCCGGTTAACCAGCAGCGTAACGTGATGCATTCACAGGCTCGAAGTCCTTTTGGGCGGTGCTGGGCGGTCCATACATCTCAAAGAATAGACCACGTGAACAGACATCAAGTTACAAGCACAGATCTCCCTTGTCCAAGGCGCACCTGAACGCAACGGCGCGTGAAGGAGTTTTACACCGTAGTTAAGGCCATCAGCACGTTGCACGTGGAACTACCAAGCATATTTGTCTCCACAGGGTCAGTACCCAGAGCGCGCAGCTTGTTCAACACCTGTCCAATCACCAACTGCTGCGTCGCACAGATTGCTCGACTTTAGCTCTGTCCTGAACGGCAGACTACGGCATCCCTTAGTCAGTAAAGTAGCCTGAATGGCCCTGCTATATACAGAACTCTAACGTTACATAACGATACAAGATGCCCTTTGTCCTTGTCACGAGGCCCTGATTCGGACTCGAATGTTCTTCCTACGAATTGCAACCCTCGGCAAACGGATATATTTGCCAAATATTTGCACCCGCTAGCACGTTCACTGCTCGAGACGAAGGGGTAGAAAATTTCGATGGCAATTGAGTGCATCTAACGGGTATTCTTTCACCGCCTTGGGAAATAGACAAAAAAAGTTTCACATTTATTGATAGACCAGTGACCCTGATCCTAATTTTAGCGCCGTTGTACTGAGGTCGGCTCGAAGGTCTTTCAGTGTCCTCCAAGTCTCCTTTTAAATTCCTCCAAACGCAGCCACCGGTACACTACAAGGGACAAAAGATCTTCTACCCTTGGGCCTGATCAAGAAGAACGTGTGGGGTACTGGAGCTCCACCAATGGACCACAACTCCAGTGCAGACTCAATTCCACAGACGGTGTACATAATTACAGATTTTCAGATCACCGCTCAGCCCGCCGACCGTTCAGACTAACCCAAAACGTCCTCGAAATCACGTACTCAACATACACGCCAATGGAACCTGGATATCGGTTGTTATTGGCCATCTCCGTCCGCAGGAGACTCAAAAATATATAAAGCCCCCACCCCACCTTGGTTTTTCTATCAGTCACTCGACTTTGCTTTTTACCCAGCTTACAGCTCTCAGAACCAACCACTCACTCTTTACCACACTCATTCTCTTTCGAAATGTTCTCCAAGCTCGCTATCTTCGCTGCCGCCACTTTTGCCGTCGTTGCCTCCGCTGCTCCCATGAACAACAGCTGCAACGTTGGTAAGGTGCAATGCTGCAACCAGGCCCTTTCAGGGGACTCCAAGGATGCCCAAGCCCTCCTTGGTCTTCTTGGCATTGTCGCCGATGTTACTGGCCTCGTTGGTGTCAACTGCAGCCCTCTCAGTGTTATCGGTGTCGGTGGCAATAGCTGGTGCGTAGAGCATTTTTCATTTTCATCCCGTATTCAAGTTTTTTTTTTTTTTGTGTACAGCAACGCCCAACCTGTTTGCTGTGAGAACAACAATTTCAGTGAGTGTCTTTCCGATTGCGTGTAAACATGATCTGACGGATATTCATTTTCAGACGGCCTTGTCGCCATTGGTTGCTCTCCCATCAACCTCAACCTTTAAGGTGGAAGGATTCTAATGGGCATTGGGACGTCGTGAAGGGTTGAATGTGGTTAACCACTGTCGCTCGCTTGTCACAATAGCCTACTTTCACATAATGTTATTTCGTATTTGGTTCATTAGCTCTTGGTGTCTGAGATGAGCTTTGGGTGTTTTGTCGCCTTTTTCTTGGAATTGCTATTGGATTACTTGTTCCAATAGTACGGGTCCCACAAGTCCAGCTTCCACTGTAAATATTGGGCATATGCGCTTCTGGAATCTGTCCCGCTCCTGAGGTTGGAGTCCAAGGTTTTGAGCTTAAACCTGTTTTGACAATGCATTTTGAAGCCTAATCAATGTCATTCAACAGAAACTTGTCCATAGTATGAAGTATTATGTATGGATACGAAAGAATCCAAGCGCGGAAATAAATACTCAAGCAAGGAAGACAAAGACATCATCAACAAACGACCAAGCAGGGGCTTTTCCGCCGCGGAAAGCAAGCTCGTCATGACCAGCGGCAACAACCTTGAATTCATAATACTTCCAGTTACTGAACCCAGGCCTGATCGTCTCAACGATTTGCCCGTTCCAGATTATATCGAGGAACGCATCAGCCTCCAAGTCAGAGCCACTGTAAGAGCTCGAGTGGAAGAACGTGATCAAGTACGTCTTGCCCGGGACGGTATCAAGTTTGTATGTCGGCTTGAGAGTGCCAGGCAAGGCATCTGTGCCAAAGCCGGAGCCAAAGAGAGCAGCGGAGCTACCAGAGTGGGCGTAGCTGTCGTGATGGATGATTTCTGCGTCAAGATTACCACCAGGGGGACTCGAAGCAGTCCAGAAATCTGTAGACTCGGTCCAGCAGATACTGGACGCAGGACATGCGGCATATGCCTCGAAGCCACCGTCCTTGATGAGGGATTTGCGCCTATAGCCACGCGAGTATGTGACTTTGAGATCGCCTTGACCGAAGTTAACGGCGGTAGATTCGTCTGCGACAAGATAGTACTATTACGGATTAGTGGTGGATACCTATCAGTTGATCCATAAGGCACTCACGAAACTGCAGGTGTATGTGGTGGGGGCGCCGTTAACGACTGCGCGCCAGATATTAAAGTATTGGCAGGCTCCACCATTCCCATCGGGACCGCGAGTATTGCAAAGCTGAGCGCAGGCGGCGACATCGTATTTGTCAAGGAACGCGAAGCCCATGTACTGAGCAAATAAATGTAAGTCAAACATCGACATCAATGGTAAGCGCTAACGTACACCAGGAGCGTTGTTAGCACCATTAGTTGGACCAAAGACAAGCTCGTAACCTTCGGGAACTGGCGGATCAGCGAGAGTCTTCGAGGCATAACCGCTGCTGTTTTGAATGTAGACCAGAGGTTCAGGAGGTGGCTTCAACTGCTGTCCACCCCTGTTGGTCTTCTCCGCAGCCGTATGGATGTCGGCGTATACCGCACACTTGAGGTTCGATTTCTCACTGAACACCCAGTCAAGGAGTTCATTGTTGTACTCATAATACAAGTTTGCGAAGACTGATGAACGTGTCAGCTCACACATCACAGGTTGATGAACGGCCATTCAATGACTTACCACAGCCTTCGACGCGATCGCAGAACCGAAGGCAGTCATCGACACTGTAGGTGAGGTTGGAAACGACAGTGTACGTCAGATAAGCTGTTCCTTCAATCGAGCCATCGCGGTCCGTGGGGCCGGTGCCAGTTCCTTCAAAGACAACTTCGTAACCATCAAGCAAGCGCTTCGAGAGGCTTAGAGAACGCCTTGTATCAGAAGTAGGAACGGTGCTGTTGGTGAGTTCGCCATCAACTGCGGTGACGGTTGTTGGTGGGGGAGGCTGATTAGGTGGCGCGTCGCCTGTTGCACCAGTCTTCTGGTCAACGACTTGAACAGTAGATACGATGGTGTCTACATCGGTCTCGGTTCCGTCGAGAGTCAAAGTGTTGTTCGCTGGGGCCGCTGCTCCCAAGGCCGCATTAGGTGCAATAACCGATCCTGTGGCAGCAGCTACGGGCCGGGTAAGTGAAACAGCTTGAGGTCGACAAGCCGAGAGGTGGCAACATACCAGATGCGAAGGCTGCGAGAGACGCAAGTGAGAGTAAACGGGCAAACTTTGTCATAGTGGCCGAAGTGAACCTTGATGCTGCTAGAGATGCAGAAGCCAGCTTTTATGTTGGCCTCGGTCCTCCGTCCTCGGACACTCTTATGGGTTGACCTGAAGGGGATCAGGAGTTCCAGAGCTTTAATTCCTGTTCCTTGCTTCCACGCGTAATCTGCTTGTGGCAGTTAGGCACAAGTTCTATCTTGATTGACCGTAAAAGAAGACCGCGTTGATCTATTTGCGCACCTCTTATTCCTAATGACCGCGTCGATCAAACAGCGTTCGAAGTATCCCGTAGCCTGTCATGAACACACAGACTCCGATATGAATGAGTCGAGGGTTCGTTGCTAATCGAAGGATGTTTATAAATGCCTGGAGAATGTTGCATTCTCCGTTATTTGAGTGCTTGAGATATATCGACGGTTTTCGAAACTTGGCTTTGCATCAGTAAGTATGTGTTATCAAAGACAGACAACCGGACGCCTTCCTACGACAAGAGGACGTACCTTCATGTAGCTTCTCGCATGGATATCACTAGCGGTGCCTGAGGCCTCCAAAAACTTGCATCGGGCTTCGACATGACGATTGACCGCTGACATGTGTTTGTTCCGATATTTGAACGGGGTGAATGATCGCACACCGCACCGAGAACAAGGTCGAATGTCTACAGCATGAATACCCTGCGGGCCTAGACCGTCGTAAGATGGATAGAGAATACTCGGCCTTTATTTTGGCATCACGAGAAGAGTGCATTTGCGGAAGAACCTATCGAACTTGGGAATGAGTTTTCTAGACCGGAATACGATTGGGGGTGACGGAATGAGGGCGCTCAGGATACCATTTTCTCACGGGTCCAATTCCACCAGCTTCAGGCATCATGTGTACCTACCGGCACCGTGACATCTGAAACCAGGGCAGCTGCCAATCCCTGGGTGATATACTTACACGATGTGCGGGTGGCATGTTATCCAGTGTGAACTGTAGGGAATCATTCTGAGGTGCCATTTCGGAGGATGGCAATGTGCATAGAGGCAGAGCACACCCCCGTGACGTTGACCTAAGTTACCATCCCGTGCCTGATCATGACATCCAAACCCGGAATCAAGAACATACAAGAATGCGTCGGTGGACGCATTCTTTAGCTCTGATTTCCCGTGTGGTCGCGTCAACGGGCTGTTATGCCCATATGCCTGTCGCAGAGCCCCGTTTACGCGTTCTTCTCAGAAATATGGGTTCGGGGAAAGAGCCAAATAACGTGGATCAATCAACTGTCTAACCCGCCGCGCTATCGAATATGGCAGACTTCATTGCTTCCGAGGTGTGGAAACGGACAGGTATTCCTGGAATAGGGCGCACCGAAGCTTCACTTCCACACAATACCCGCTACCATCCTGTGGATTTCACACCGTGAATATTCTTCTTCCTGACGTTCGGGGTCTTCATCCCCGGTAGGTAGTTTGAAAGCTCTCCGATGGCGCTCATAATAATGTACAAAGGCCTCGGAAGTCATTAGCACATTCTGATTCCTAAACTTTGCGCTCAAAACACAACTTCGGCCAGAAGAGTAAACCTCGACGTCAATAAATGTGCCATCAACCGTACCTAGACACCCCACAATTCATCCACTGCTCTAAGCTGCATCCATCAGGTTGAGCAAGCATTAGTGCTATAGGTCCCAAAGGTGAAAGCTCATTGCCCATACATATAGCTATAGATCATCGACCTCTCGCACATAGGAAGGGACGGAGAGGTTATGTGTCTCCATAACGTATACATCATTTTGGCTGCCCCATCAAGTGAGGACTTAGGCTAAGGCCTATTATTTGGGCTTTACAGCTTTCGAGATCCCTGTACAATGTCACTATCCGAGGTTCGCGGCGAGTTGGGTGGTATCCTTCTTCAGGTAAAAGCTTTGGTAATCTGGCTCTTATCGGGATCCAGGTGTGAAGAATGGGCCTGTTGGTGGCAGACGTGCGACCCAACGGTCGGCTATGCTGGCGAGGTTTGAGGGGTCATCTTGCTTTTGATCCCAATAACCATTCTGACCCCCCCGCTTGGATTCCCCCCTCTCGTTCGACTTGACGGACCCGCCATCGCATGCGACGCCGACCTGAGCTCTCGCTTGATCTTCGGGTGCAGTTAACCTCCAAGCGGGGGTTTCACGCCACAGGAATGGACAAATGAACCGATCGAGGAGCAGGGATTCAGGTTAGTTCGTTCAACAAAATTTCAGGTGATTTGCGGCATCGCTAGCACAGCTCGTTGATATTTTTAGGTCTCCCTTTTTTTTCACGGGTTTAAGCTTTGAGCTTCGCTTATCACCATCCCCCATTCTACCTCGCGTGTTTTCATTCGCTTGGTTGACAGCCACAGATAAACCTTTGGGAGTCTCCTTTATCCCATGATTGCCGACGCAATTATGGAGCACGCATTGTCACCACCATACCCTAGAACCAATGATCACCACTTGGCCAGTGGAACCGCAACTCTGTGTAGAAGAAGCCCCCGGAGGCACCGTGGCAAGCGTGGCATTTTCTGTCCTCTGTTAATGCAGTGGCCCCCTTATCGCACTATCATCTGGAACGGCCAATCTATGGTTTGGTGACCGACTACCTTGCCAACATTTCGCTTTGATTAGTTAAAGGGGGTAGGAATACAAGCGAACTTGGAACTTTCATGAACAATGCCTCGGAAGCGCCTACGACTATGGCATGCGATCTTCGTCGGTGCTACCAATCATCGGCATAAACGACGTCCTGAATGTATGCTTCGTCGACTTCTCTCCCATCCGCAAGGACGCCGGTGTAGAGAAGTTCAGCCCCAGGAACGGTGACGTTACGAAGAAGTGAAGGGTCTCCGAAACGAGCGCGGGTCCAGACCGAGTTGATTTGCGAATTCCTGCAATGTTTCAATTACAGCTGACTTAGAAGATTTGACTATGATGTGGACGAGGGAAATGACGTACTCAGAAGGCAGTCCATCGATTTGGCGGCCCCAGTATTTGATGGCGACTGCGTTGAGCCAACCCTGGAAGAACCTCAAAGCGTCTATGAAAGCGCCGGCGCAGTCAGTGGGCTATTCTGCGTAGGGGTACGAAGATAATATATGCGCGTTTTGTACCTTCGGCGCCGAGGAACTGGAAATGCCTTCCTTCTTGACCCTCTCGCGATACAGGTTCCACAGTTCTTCACGAGCCGGTAAATGCGCCTTCCCAGACCAGACCTTCGAAATTGCCAAGGATGTGAACTCGGCGTAGGTGAAGGACTGCATACCAAAATTGGCTTCGGACAGCTCGTCAGCATCAAGAAACGTGTCAAATCAGGAGTCACGATGGCGCACCGTTAATGAACGCAAGCGTCGGGTTATCAATGTAAAACACATCAAGGTGAAGCGACCGCACATGACTTCCATCCGTGATGATAGGTTGCAGCGTGCCTGCAGGTGCCTCCCCGCCACGCCCGAGGTCAGGATTGTAGTAATCCGGAAGGAAAGGGTATGTGTAACGGTATCCTGTGGCGAAGAGAATGTGGTCGATGCCGTAGAGGGTGGTTCCATTTGCCAGCTCAATGCCAGAATCTCGGGTACTCGAGCTTGGAGTTTGAAAGCATTTGATTTCTGGGATTACAGAAACGTTAGCAGGGAGGCGGTGGATGTAATATGCAATTGTGGGTGACTCGCGATTAGGATCTAGGGGGTGGGGTTGAGGTTAGTCGTCTCAGATCCCTGAGTGAATCCAACAATTCTGCACACTCTTGGCAGGCCATGGGGCATGTCAGATGAGTCTATCCTGTAATCCAAAGGGGCCGCATACCCTAACAGACTAATAGATCTTGGTGGTATGAACTTAACAACCTCATGAGAGATTTCACCACTGGTCTGTGATACGCATCAATATAAAGCCATATAATGAACATGAAATGCCTACAGCAGCACCAGCAATCAAGACTGTCTTTCCAGCAAACTCCTCAGGATGGTGATGCTGCCTGGAGTGTGAAATACTTCCAGGGAACTTCTTGGCCCATTTCTGCAGGCCCACAATCACAGGGATATTAGGAGTGTTGTAACACCCAGTGGCAATGATGACACCATCAAAGTGCTACAAGATTCAATTTCTACTAAAAAAGCTCACATCCTCTGGTATATGTCAGGAAACAATACCTGTTTGTTCTAAGTTGCATGGGTGATGCCACTTCCACTTTGTATGAGGTCCTTGGTAGCCAATGTCCACCCAATTTGCTTTCTGCTGGGACCAGTATGTTTCTTGATGGGCTTGACTCTGATGTTGTATGAAATATTTGGGTTGTTGTCATTGTTGTTCATGCCATGCCAGGAGGCAAATGTGTGGAGGTAGTGACCAATCCTGGCATTAGGGGGCACTAGAGAGAACAGAAAACAATCAACAAGCTGTCCCAAATACAGAGAGCAAAATCATACCCCACTCAGTTCCTTGTGGCTGGGGAAATTCTTGAACTTGATACTAAGCACATTGTGTTATACATAGATGCAGTTAACTACCTGTTGAATAGGCTGCAAAAGAATTAGGATCACCTTTTCCAAGAGTGTATGAAGAGGCTCACAGCAGGGGCATCTGATGTCAATCCAGACCAAACAGGTTTTGGTACTCTATGTGCTCTTCTATAAGATGCTACCTGTGCTTTATCCCTATACTCCTCAACATATGGAAACTTTGGCTCCTTTGGGAGGCAATGAAGGCTCATAGCCTGCCACTGCAATATGAGCATTTGGCACAGGCACATCAAGAGGAATTTCATTGGTATAGTGCCAGTTTCCTCCAGGCAAGGTATCACATTCAAAGATATGGACATTGAAGCCATCTTTTGAGAGCTCACAATAAGCTATCAGCCTGCTATGACAGTGACATTAGCTAACAGTTGCATGAAAAAGGATGCAAAGAAGGCAAACCTGACACCAGTGTCAATAACTACAACATGCTTCACAGGCCACTTGAGTTCATACACCTTCTGAGGTGAGAATGCATCATTGTCTGTTATGACCTTTGTATGAACTCAGGTTGCAACTAGGCAAAGACTTGAGGATGAGCAAAGGGGAAAGAACTAGTTGGTAAAGTGTAAGGAATACAGGTATGCTACCTAGAGTTTATATACTATGGGAAGAGAATCTAAGAATAGATGAAACAAGAGAATGAGTCAGTGGATGACTAAGGCAAAGTGTGTCAAGGGGTTGAAACATGAGATGAAATAGTAAGTTGAGTAAGTGCATCCTAAATATAGATGAAACCATAACATCACCCTTCTCCTAAGGTGTTATGACTACATGAAACTACTGTAAGAGTCCATGTAAGTTACAACATACTGGATGTTACAAATATTGCAGATTCCAAGATCACTAAGGAGACCAAAGAGACTGAGGAGCAGTCATACAAAGATTGGGAATTGATGAAGCAAATGATGGTTAGTCTGTGGCAGGAAATGACAGAGCTCTAGCAAACCCTTGATTGGGAAATGTGTGAGAAGATAGATGAAACATGCTGGTATCACAGAGTTTACTTTCCCTGCAATGACAATCTGTGATGAATGCTAAACTTACCACTTCTACTTTTAGACACTTTCTATTATTAGGACCAGGTATAAGTTTTGACCCTTCTGTTGTATTTGTACTGCATCAATTATGTTCACTCCTGCAGACTTTTGCCTTATGCCTTATGCATCTATGCCTTATGCCCTATGCCCTCTTCTTCTATGCCTTCCCTTTGATAATTCATCTCCTATGCTACAATTGATCTACTTCCTAAAGTAGTCACTTGAACTCATATATGTACACTGCCTGGACTTGTAGATCAGGCAAGTCTAATCTTAATGTGTGTTACCTCTTCTTGGAGTGTGTAATATCTCCTCAAACATCAGTAGCCCATTAAGTCTACAACTCTTCACCCTTGAAGACAGTTTTCCCCTCCCAGGCTTTTTGTCAACATCTTGTCCTACAGAGTGTGCAATCAATACAAGTTCACTGCCTAGAGACAACATGAACAGCCACCTGAGGTTAAACAGAGCAGCTCCTACTGACCTGTATAGGACTAGGACCCTTGCTCACCCCTCTTACAAGGATAGGCTCCAACTTAGGTGTCACTCAGCCAAAGAAGAAACCTTGTAACATCAAGATTAGACTTCCCTTGTGTGCTGATCCCATGTTGTAACCCTCCCCATCTTGACTACTATTCTCATTGCTCCATGCTATGCATGTAGTCACCCTGAGGTTCTCATTGCTTCATGCTGTGCCATTGGGACATCATTGGTTCTCATTGCTTCATGCTGTGCTATCAGGACATCATTGGTTCTCATGGCTTCATGCTGTGCCATCAGGATGTCATTGGTTCTCATTGCTTCACACTGTGCCTAAATGACACCAAACCCCCATTCTTCTTGACTTTAATTGACCCACTCAATGTTTGGTGGTCAGTCAGAAGAAGACCCTCTGACTATAAATTGCATCAATGTTTGTCAAGGTAAAGCATTCTCGATTGACAGAAATTGAAAAGTGTTCTTAATCAACAGAAATTGAAAAGCATTCTTGATTAGTAGAAATCAACAACAGTTCTTGATCACCTGAAATCAATGGAAGTTCTTGATTATCTGAAATCAACAGCCCTCAGTTATTTGCCTCTCAGTCTATTTATTCTACCTTATCATCTTTTTGGACTTCTTCACAGGACAATATCTCCTTCTTCTCTTTGATTCCTACAGAACTTTGACATCTCAACCTTACACCTTCCCAAGTTGAAGACTTGATTCAAGCCCTTGTTGAGAGGAACCTTGAATGTCCTTCCACTCTTCCACTCCCCTCACTATTTCAGGAGAAGCCACTGCATTATTGTAATGAGTTAGAGCCCAGAACTCAGACAGCAGTGATGAAACAGCTTAATGATCAGCATCCCCCATTTTGCCTATTGTATCTCCCACTAGAACAAGACCACCTAGGAGAATGAAATCTCTAAACCTCAATGAAGTTGCACCTTGGGAACCACAGCTTACCACCAATATTAGAGGAAGAAGAGAAGCAGCTAGAGAAAAAAGACAACAAATGTTGACTACTGTCACTATCCCTCCTACTGTTGTACAACCCCCTCAGCAACTTGCTTGACCTCCAAGCACAGCCTCAATTCCACCCCCATACTAGTAACAACTATCACAACACCCTACTCCTGCTCCACAACTAATCCCTCAGACAGCACAACTCCCACAGCAATCACAACCCCCAGTTCCTAGAATGGACTCCACAGCACCCATTAATCAAGCTGCCACCTTCACATTTGGAAGTAATATCATACCCCCAAACCAAAGGTTCTTCCAACAGCTCCTCTTCACCAACCCAGTGATTTCTGGACATCAAACAACTGGAGTTGTATAGGGAAATCAGGGAAACCCAACTCAGACTGGAGCAGCTCAGCCAGCAAACCTGCTATAAACAGGAAGTCCTCACCCACCTCCTGGACAACCTCTGCCTGGACAACCACCCTCAGGACCAGGACACCCAGGTCCAAACCTACCACCAGGACCACCAGGAGCACCACCTCTGCCACTACCAGGAGCACCATCCCCAGGACCTCCCACACTGGGACCACTAGGAGCACCTCCACTGGGATTTGGTTTTCTCCAACAAGCACAAATGCCTGCCACTCCTTCCACACCAAAGTATGAGGCACTACCTTTGTATGATGGAGACCCACAGAAGTACTTGGCATGGAAGCAGCAATGTGCTTTGTACATCATTGCCAACCAGCATAAATTCCCTACCAACCATGATGCCATCATATTTATGCTCTACTACATTGGAGGAGCAGTGGAACCATGGAAAACAGAATATCTCCACCAGCACAACTTCAATGGAGTATTACATCTCAGAACATTCAACACATTCCAGGATGAGCTCAATAGAGTCTTCCTCCCTTACAACTACACTGAAGACACTCTCTGATGACTCCATGCTCTCAAGCAGAAATGAAGACCAGTAGACCAGTACATCTCTGAGTTCAAAGTCCTTGCTACCCAAGTAGGGATGGTTAACCCACAAGAACTCATCTACTGCTTCAGAGAAGGTCTGGACTTCAAAATTGGTCTCAAAACCATTGTCCTCAGACCTGGACCAGACATTGACATCTGGTTCAAGGCAGCAAGAGCAGTAGAAGAACAACATCACATGGAAAACAACTATCATGCAAGCCACACCCAAGAATGAACCAATAGAGCTATATCCCAACTGAAAAAGAAGGCATCCTATAATATGAATTGGTCAAGGAGCCAGGTGTATAAAGATCCATATGCCATGGATGTTGACAATTTGGCATTAGCACTCTCTGAAATCATGCTTGAAGAAAACTACCCTCTGGAAGAATATTCTGATGCAGAAGTTAATGAAGTGGAAGAAAACCATGATGTCTTGGAGATGTTTCTTCAAAACATCCTCATACTGAAAATGTGCAATGACCTCAAGCAGGGCAAATGCTTCAGTTGTGGACAAACAGGACATTTTGCTCATGAATGTCCAAAGAAACCAAACCCACTGCAATTGACACAGAATTTACCATGAAATGCCCAAGCAAAGGTTTCCAAGCATAAGCCACCCATACCCCCTAGGATACCCTGAGACAAAGAGAAGCAACAAAAATGAAAAGCCATGTTCACCCAGATCAATGAGATAATTCAGGAAGCAGACAATGATGAAGAAGTCATTGAAATCTTCACTGAATTCTCCAACTCCACCAGTGCTCAAGCAAAGGAAATCCAGGATTTTGCCTCAGATGACTAGCTTCCATGTCTAGATCATCTAGAGAAAAGAAAGATGCACCAAAGAACAATTCTCCTTCTCCCTATTTATTCTCCAATGGACTGGTTTCCAATTCCTATCCCTGTCCAAAGGATGAAATTATGCCCTCCTCCTTTTCTCAGAATGAAGTATCAGCCTCCAAATTATGTTTACAGACTCATCAATCCAACACCTTTTATTGCCCCATCACCATGCATCTCTCTAAAAAATCTGTGGAAAACCTTGCACTGATAGACTCCAGAGCAGGATGAGATTTCATAGACCACAGGCTGGTCAAGGACTGGAATTTGAAAACATTGCCACTAAAGAAGCCAATCAAAGTCAGGAATGCAGACAGATCTCTTAATAAAGATAAGCAAATCACTCACTTTGTTACTCTTGACTTCACTATCTATGGGAAACAAATCAAAGCAGACTTGCAGGTGATTAATCTGGGATGACCCAGAATAATCTTAGGAATCCCCTGGCTCACCAAATATAACCCTGACATCGATTGGTTGAAACAAACCCTTTCATGGAGACATTTGATAGAAAACACCACACTCTCTTTGATAATCAATGACACTCTTTCTGACATTTATGTGAACAAGCTTGAAGAAGACTTCTCTGAGGAAAACTTCATGGAAATCAATGCCAAGACCTCCTATTCCCAAATACTCACCCAAGCTGGAGAACAAAAGAAGGAGACTGATCCTGAGAAAATTGTCCTATAAGAATTCCATGAATACCTTGACCTTTTCTCCCAAAAAAAAAGTGAGAGATTCCCTCCCACTTGACAATGGGATCACAGGATCAAAACCAAGGATACTTTTGTACTGAAAGCTTTCCCCTCCTACAAACTCTCTCTAGCCAAAGAAAAGGAGCTTGACAAATTCCTCAAAGAAAACCTTGTAAAAGGATATATCAGACCCTCAAAATCTCTCATGGCCTCACTGTTTTTCTTTGTTTCAAAGAAAGATGGAAAACTTAGGCCTTGTCAGGACTATTGCTACCTCAACAAACATATGGTCAAGAATGGTTATCCAATCCCTTCAATCCAATCCATACTTGACAAATTACAAGGTTCAAAATACTTCACCACACTTGATGTCAGACTTGGCTACAATAACATCTGAATTGTGGAAGAAGACAGATACAAAGGAGCATTCTGCACCCACCAAGGATTATTTGAACCCACAGTCATGTTCTTTGGAATGTGCAACAGCCCAACAACATTCCAAAACATGATGGATACTATCCTCACCCCCCTTATCATGTAAAACAAAGTCATTGTCTACATGGATGACATCCTTATCCATGCCCCTACTAAAGCCAAGCTGAGGAAAATGACTTGAGAAGTATTCAAGATCCTATAGAAACATGATCTCTACCTCAAACCTGAGAAATGTGAATTCAAGAAAATGACCCTCACCTACCTTGGATTCATCATTTCCCCAAATGAAGTCAAAATGGACCCCACCAAGCTCAAAGGAATAGTAGACTGGCCTACCCCCAAGACAGTCCAAGATGTATGGAAATTCATCAGGTTCTGTAACTTCTATCACAAATTCATCAAGCACTATGCCCACCTATCCTTACTGCTTAATGCTCTCCTCAAGAAATCTCACACTCCTTTCTGCTGGATGAGAGAAGCTGATGATGCATTCAGGAAACTGAAACAATGCTTCTTGGAGGAATCTGTTCTCATCACTCCTGATCCCTCCAAGCCATTCAAAATTCAAACTGATGCATCTGCTTATGCTTCAGGAGTAGTACTTCTCCAGAAAGACTCAAATGGAGTATTGCACCCTTGCTTTTATTATTTCAAACCATTCTCTCAAGCCAAACAGAATTACTATGCATCAGAACAAGAATTCCTAGCTATCATCTATGCTTTACAAGAATGGTGTCATTACATCAATGGATCATCCTACAAGACAACAATATGGATGGATCATGATAATATCATTCATTGGGCTAAGCCATCAAAGCTTTCAAGATGAACCATTTGATGGTCTGCTATGATCAGTGCCCATAAAATCAAGATTCACCACATCTCCAGCTCTAAGAACTGTGCTGCCAATGCCTTGTCCAGAAGGCCCAACTATGCCTCAACAAGTAAAGACACAGAATTCAAAACTACCAAAGTGGCCATTCCACTAGAGAAGTTCCAAACTAGTGACTTCACCAACACTAACATGAAATTGGCTAATTCAGGAGAAACTGACAAAATCAACATTGTAGACTCTGAAGTTGAGAATGAAGCCCAGAAAGGGAAGGATGGAACCTTAGAACTGGATCAAGAAGGTCATATCAAACTCTCCATGGACTCCATGCTTAAGAAGTGCTTATTGCAGTGTGTACATGATGCACCAGCTGCAGGACACCCCAGAGTCACTGAAACTCTCAGGAAACTTCAAGAATATGTCACCTGGCCTGGCATTCATGCCTATGTCACAAACTATGTGAAAGGATACCCTACCTGCCAGCAATACAAGATCAACAGATGACCCCTGAAGCCTCCTCTACAACTGATTCCAGGTCCCCAATCATCACAGCCCTTCACCCAGATGTCCATGGACCTCATTACAGACCTCTCCAAATCCAACAAATATGATGCAATATTGTCTGTAGTGGACCATGGTCTTATGAAGGGGATAATCATAGTACCCACTTCCAAATCTGCCACTGCCAATCAAATCATGGACATCTTGATCAAGCACATGTTCATTTGTACCAGAATACCTGATAGAATCATTTTAGACAGAGACTTCCAATTTATGGCCAAATTGATACAGGCAATGTTCAAGAAGCTGAACATCAATCATGCCCCCTCTACTGCTTATCACCCCCAATTGGATGGATCAACCAAGAGATTTAATCAAGAAATCAAGATGTATCTGTCAGTCTATTGTGCTCAAAATCCCCACTTCTGGCCTGAACACCTTCCTTTAGTTGAATTCTCCCATAACTCCAGGATGCACGCCAATTGACAGCAAACCCCATTTGAACTTATGTATGGCCACCCACTCAAAGCTTTCCTGACTGAGCTAGCCCCAATGAACTCCCCATCAGCTGAAGAAAGAATGAACTGGATTATAAATATCTGAGAAGCTGCAAAAATAGCACATGAAACTTCATGTAAAATTATGACAGAATGGACACAAATGTGCATGTTACCAAAAATAGAACCTAGCCAGAAAGTTTGGCTTGATGCTCAAAATCTCCCAATTCAGGTTGTGTCAAGGAAAATTGCTGCCCATTGACTAGGCCCATTCACCATTATTAGGAAACATGGAAATATATCCTACAAGCTATCTCTTCCAAAGAACTGAAAGATACATAATGTCTTCCATGTCCAATACCTCTACCCTGTCACCAAAAATGACATTTATGGCAAACACTTCTCAAGACCTCCACCTGACCTCATCCAAGGAGAAGAAGAGTGGGAAGTCAAAGCCATAATGGCACACTGTTACATAAGAAGATGAGGATTAGAGTTCTTAGTGCATTGGAAGGGATATCCAGAATCAGAACAAACCTGGCAAAATTTGACAGACCTGTGCAATTCCAAGACCCTCCTCAATGCTTATAAACTGCAACATAACCTCCATTAAAAACTCAAGCTACTTGAATGTCTACCACTTCCAACAACACTACCACTACTGACTACCCAACTACCCCCACTTCAAATACTTCTTTTACCCAAGCATCATCACAAACCCTCATCTCTGTTCCACCTACTCCTCTTACTCATGAATCAACACCCTTGCCAGAAGATCATCCCTCTATCCCAGAGTCTCTCTGCTATGAAGAGCAGCAAAGACAAGTCACTGACATCACTGAAGTCAGGCACCAAATATCCAAGGGATTCAAATTATATGAAGCACAAAGCTCCCAAAGGTGAACCTTTCTGACTAGTCCCCTACAAGAAGCAAGCAATGCCACTCTTTCTGCTGCCATATGACTCCAGTCTTTATATAAAGATTCCTTTTCCCAAGCAAGATCCACTCTTGAGCACAGTGGTCAATCAACTGAAGTACTCAACACTTTCAGGACAACTTAGTTTAACACAGTACATTGCTAGCTCCATGCTAACAGACTGGCCAACAAAGTCAGTACCTGCCTTGCTCAGGTTATTGACCTGCCAGGACTTGATCAAGAAAGGCAATATCTCTCAGGTGCCCATTGCACAATTCTGCAAGTGCAAGAGGACATATCTGCTTTTCTCCACCCACAAATTGGACTTAGATCTGGCAATGTTACTTACAACCCCTTGCCCCAATGGAACCAAGGAACCCCTCCAGTACCCAAGTAACTTCATGATGTGGATTGACAACACCCTGAAACAGGAACTTCTGGAAATACAGAACCTTCTCTCCCAGATGGCCTTATCCTCACTCTATCTGACCAATGCACCACCTGCTATCAATGTAGCAATGTGGGTTATAGGGCAGATCAATGTGCAAGATACTATTGCCCCTTCTGCTGCCACTATGCCCCTGAGCACTACCAGAAGTACTGTTTCCTTAATCCCATCAGAACATGCCCCCCTTTCCACTATGCCAGAATCCTCACTGACAGAGCCCAGCTCACTATCACTAGACTCACCAAACAGTCTGCCAGGCAGCAGGATAGTAGACAAGGAGTTAGTGCTACCTCAAACAATCAATCCCAGGCTACTCATTCCCCAACTCTCTCTATATCAACTTCCTCCTCCTCTACAGCTCAACCCCCATCATCAGGAGACTCAAGTTCTCCTTTGCCCATTCATTTGTGCCACAACCAAGGCCACACTCTTCTTTAAGCAGGACTCACCACTGCTGACAACATCCAAGGACCTCAATTTGCTGATGAATGCCATGACAAATCTCCATACCTCTCCCATCATGCCATCAATAACACCATCATTCCCAGAGCCTCCAATTGATGCATTCACCCTCAATGATGGTCAACTCAATCAATTGAGCATGCCCTCTGAAGCATCATGGACAACACAGGAGAGGGAATATATGAATATCCTTATGACAATAAAAATGTTACCAGGAGTCATTGAGTCAAGTGAGGGCACTTGACATTATGAAGGGGATCATGTTATGAATATTACAGATTCTGAGATCACCAAGGAGACTGAAGAGACTGAGGAGCAGTCATATGAAGATTGAAAATTGATGAAGCAAATGATGGTTAGTCTGTGGCAGGAAACAACAGAGCTCTGGCAAACCCTCAATTGGGAAATGTATGAGAAGGTAGACAAAGCATGTCAGTATCACAGAGTTTACTTTCCCTGCAATGACAATCTGTGATGAATGCTAAACTTACCACTTCTACTTTTAGATGCTTTCTATTATTAGGACCAGGTATAAGTTTTGACCCTTCTGTTGTATTTGTACTGCATCAATTATGTTCACTCCTGCAGACTTTTGCCTTATGCCTTATGCATCTATGCCTTATGCCCTATGCCCTCTTCTTCTATGCCTTCCCTTTGATAATTCATCTCCTATGCTATAATTGATCTACTTCCTAAAGTAGTCACTTGAACTCATATATGTACACTGCCTGGACTTGTAGATTAGGCAAGTCTAATCTTAATGTATGTTACCTCTTCTTGGAGTGTGTAATATCTCCTCAAACATCAGTAGCCCAATAAGTCTATAACTCTTCACCCTTGAAGATGGTTTTCCCCTCCCAGGCTTCTCATCAATGTCTTGTCCTATGGAGTGTGTGATCAATATGAGTTTGCTGCCTAGAGACAACATGAACAGCCACCTGAGGTTAAACAGAGCAGCTCCTACTGACCTGTATAGGACTAGGACCCTTGCTCACCCCTCTTACAAGGATAGGCTCTAACTTAGGTGTCACTCAGCCAAAGAAGAAACCTTGTAACACTGGAAAGGTGAAATGAGCTAGGAAATTCTGGGCTTCTTCAAATGTTGGTAGTTTTTATAGTCAATGAGTGATCTTGTGTATGATGTCCCTCTTGTTGGGGTTGATAAAGTATTGATTGGTGGCCCTCTTCCAGGTAACAAAGAATGGGGCATGGTTAGAGCCTCTGCCATATATGGGGATCATGGTGCCTTGATACATGGTGCCAGTGTTACTGTGTTTCTTGATCAGAACTTACAGTATTTGCTTTCAATATTCTTCATCATCTTCTCCATGTTTCTTTAAGGTTTTGAATGGGACAGGGAGTACACATCATTCAACTATTGTGGGTCTAGTGCACTCAGGGGTGAGGAACTTGATGAGGTGTTGGACTTCTTCTTCAATAGTGGGGGCTTCTTCATTGTATTCAATGTCTGTTAAGGGGGTGTGGTGTGTAGTGGGTTGAGTATATAGGCATTTGTCACAGGGAAAGGGGTCTTTTCCCTGAGTGGCCACTATGAGGCAGGCTATGAAGTTCTCCTTCTCTTTGCCATCAGTCAAGGGGAGTTTGGAGAGTTGTTCTGCCACTATAACAAGGATGCTGGTGAATCTATTACCTGTGTTGGTTGTGAGGAAGTCATTGGCATTGTGGAAAATGATGTGGATGTATTGATTCATTTGAGTGGCTCTTCCTGATCCTCTAACTGACTTCTGGGTCTATGGGATAACTGCTTGAACTACTTGGGTGAATAGCTGAGTGGCCTTGTGTATGTCATTATAGACTTGTCAGAGGCAGATGATGTCTTGTGTGAGTTGTACATGTTTTTCATACTGCTTGATGGGGTCATTGCCACTAAACTGCTGCTTGATGTCAGTGATAAGGATGTCAGGCTGAGGAGGAGTAGTTGGAATGAAGGTCTGGTTGCTTTGTTCTGCATTCATATCTGAGGTTATTTGGTTGGTGTAGTTTGCTGTTATAGCCATTGATTACCTCCCTCTTTATAGGTTTTGCTCTAGGAAACCTTCAGAGATAATCTTGTAATGCCTCCTGGGTGTTCTCCAGTACTGATTCAGCCAACCATGTGTCATGTTCATTGCTGTACCCCTTCCAGTGTATGAGGTACTGTATTCCTCTGCCTTTTCTGCAATGTCCTTGGATTTCTTCTACCTCATACTCTTCTTCCCCATTAATGAGTTCTGGTTGTAGTGGTGGGTCAGCTTGCTGATTAATGAATTTCAGTGGTTAGTATAGTGTTAGTAATGTCTCATTGAATACATCATGGGTTATCCATCCTTTTGGTAGCTCCAATTGGTATACTCCCAGTCCCACTTTCTTGAGTATTCTGAAGGGCCCATATCACTTATGATTGAGTTTCTTTGTTAGCCTGTTTGTCATTATGTTGGTTCCTTCAAGCCAGACTTAAGTCCCTTCTTGGTAGTCCCTTCCAGCTGTTCTCCTTTTGCTATAGTGCTTTGTCATGGCATGTCTCTTGCTTTCCAATAACTCCTTGGCTTTTGCTTGGCATACTGTGAATTTCTTGACAAATTCCATGATTGATGGCATTGGTGATTCTGTAGTGATGTCTCCTTTCCATGGGTGTTGTCCATAGTTTAGGAAAAATGGGGTTTCTCCAGTACTGCTGTGCATCTTGTCATTGTACTGGAATTCTGCTGTTAACAGCCAATCTACCCAGTCATTTTGGGTATAGTTGTCATATGCTCTTAGGAAGGTTTTGACTTCCTGATTGACTTACTCTGTCTGTCCATCTCTCTGGGGGTGGTAGGCTGTTGATAGCCCTCATTTGACTCCTGTTGCCTTGCATAGATTCTTCATGAGTGTTGATGTGAATTGTAGTCCTCTATCACTGGTGATCTTCTGTGGGATGCCATGGAGTTTTCAGATGTGATCTTGATATATCTTTGCTAGTCCCATAGAGTCAAGGTTGGTATTTGTTGCAATCAGTTGGATCATCTTGGTAAATCTGTCCACAATGACCAAAATTGCATCTACTCCATTTGACTCTAGGAGTGGTCCAATCATGTCAATGCTAATTTCATGCCATAGTTCATCTGGTGTTTCAAGGGGGTGGAGTGGTGCTACCTTCTTCTATTGTATTGCCTTGTTCCTTGGACAGCTGTCACATCCCTGCATGAAGTTCTTGACATCAGTCTTCATTGATGGCTAATAGTACTTTTTTTTTAAAAAAAATCAACTTTTATTGTAATAGACTAGCTACTACAAATGGGTGTGCAATAGCAGTCCCAAGTACTGAAGCCAAAAAGAAAAGAAGAAGAAAGAAAAGAAACAGAGAGAGAGAAAAGGAGAAAGAGAAAAGGGAAGGGGAATGAGGGAGCTAGTAACAAGACAACCAACACAGTATATATTGTACAATTGGTCAAGAGAGAGAGAGACAAAATTGAAGAGGGTGAGGAAGAGGAAGCTAGCTATGAGGCAAGTAAAAATAGGAAGAACAGACTCTCTAGTGGATATCTGGAGTGCCATATAGAGCAAGCCTCTCTCATCAAGTAAGTTGTTGAGTATTGTAGTCCTCAAAAGTTATGGGTCCCTGTATCTAGTCAGCAAATGAAAATGCTGCCAGGTTTTTGTGAAGGAATTCAATGAGCCAATAGATATTGGATCAAATACCTATGAGTCAGTAATAGAGGGGACAATGATGGATGATGTGGTCCCAAGTTTCAAGTTTCTTGCTACATGGGCAGAAAGTAATGTAGCACCCTAGAAAAAAGTGCTATCTGAATGATCCAATAGGGGCATAATTGGTAACACACTGAGTAAAGCATGCACATAAGTTGGGATTGGCACTAAGGCCTGATGAGAGCCAAGTGCCACCTTTGGCATGTTTTGGTTCAAGAGGTTGATCCACAGGGTTGTTAAGAGGAAGCCAGTTATAGCCTCAGTATTTAGAAACATTCATTTTCTGTCTCCAAAGAGCAAGACATTTAGTGGTATAATAGTTGTGAATGTAGCTGATGGATGTGTGGATGGGGAACTATAGATTATTGGGAATGTGCAGTGATTTGGCAAAGTTGTATGCTTGAAAATGAACCAACCATTTCTTAGATGAGGGAACTGACCAGAAGTGGATATTGTTGAGGGGGAAGGAGGACAACCACTCTTGGAGGAGAGGAATAACTGCAAGGGCATCCTTGTAAGCACTGTGAGGGCCATAGTTAAAAAGTAGTTTCACAAAAGAAATGGAGTCTGTGAAGAAGACAATAGAGGAACAATTTTGAGAGATTGCAAGAGAAACAGATGAAAAGAGACTGAGACAAATAGCATAAGATTCAGAATCAGAAGAAGTGACTTCTCCACAGGGGCAAACAGAAGATGAGAGAATATCAGACACAGAAGAGCCAAAGACAAGAAAAGAAGATGTGGCAGATAGACAAGGATTGTTGGGAACTGAACCATTAGAAGAGACTACTAATGATACAGGAGATGAGAAGGAAGAATCCCTAGCTACATTGAGAGATTGTATATAGTGAGCTTTGATATTATTGTTAATAGATGTTGGACATTGATGGAAATGGATTTGATCATCAAAGTGATGGCCAATAGTATGTTCACTTGATGAGTTTCAACATCCTATTGGATCCTGGGTGACCAACATCAGGTAGGTCATGGTACCCCTTCAGGATTCTGCTCCATAGGTCCTTGTGGTTCAGTACATAGATTCTTCCATCTCAGTACATAATCCCATCTTGTTCCCATGTCCTTTCAGGTTCTTCCTTCAGCCATTTGTTGATTGTTGCTTCCCTTCTGCCTCCTTTGATGTCCTTCAGTGTTTCTTCATCTCTCTTGACTTCAAATAGTCCTCTTCCTAGGATTACTTCTTCTGTGATTGCTTCTTCCTGCTGCATTCATTATTGGAACAGTGTACCTTTGAGAATTGTGATCTCTTTTTCTTTCTCTGTTTCATTGAAGTGCATGATGCATGAGAGGATGTCAGCTTTGGTGTTTGCTTTTCCAGGTATGTGTTTTAGAGTGAAGTTGTATTCCTGCAGTTTCAGGTGCCAGCACATCTGTCTCACATTGATTTGTCAGGGTGATCAAAAATATTCCAGATTCTTGTGATCAGTCTAAATCTCAAATGTTTCCCTTGCTTTGAGTAGGTATTGTCTCCATGTCTTTAATGCTTTGACAATTGCAAGGAGTTCCCTGTTATAGATCTTGTAGTTGCATTCTTCAGGTGATAGCAATCAGGATGGAAATGCAATGGAGTGCCATTTTCCTTCTTGTTCCTATGATAGTACTCCTCTGATGGCATATTTGGATACATCAACTTCTACTTTGAACTTTCCATTGTCTTGGTGAAGTGCCAATACTGGTTCTTCTGTGATGTGTTGCTTTAGTTTGTTGAATGCCTTCTGCTGGATTTCTCCCCATTCCCACAGTTGACCTCCCTTCAATTTGTATAGTGGTCCTGCAATATTGCTGAATCCTTTGATGAATTGTTGGTAAAAGTTTGCAAAACCTAGGAAGCTTTTGACATCCTTGACTGTGGTTGGTGTGGGCCAGTTCTTAACTGCTGTGATCTTCTCTTCCTCCATCTTGACTTTTCTATCTCCTACCACCATTCCAAGTATGGGTACCTCTTTTGCATCAAATACACACTTGAACCACTTGAAGTACAGTTTGTGTTTGTCTGCAATTTTGAGGAAGCATATTGTTTGCTCTTCAAGTTCTTGCTGTGTCTTGCCAGGAATGACAAAGTCATCCATATAGTTGGCTAATACACCCTCTTGTAGTAGTTCTTGGAAGACAGTGTTCATTATCCTTTGGAATGTAGAGTCCATGGGTAACTTCATATTTGATGATATGAGGAACAATCTCTGGCAGATACATCATGTAGGGGTGAAGGAATATGAGGGGTTCTCTAGTGTAAGGGATCATCTTCCAACCATGAGCCCAGGATGAATTGAAGTCATTGGCTATCATCTGAACATAGAGGCCATTGGAATTGAAGATGTGAGTGAAGGGAGTGTTCTCCCAGGTGATGTATAATATCTCTGTCATCATATGATCAGTTGAATAGAAGAGAGGGCCAGGAGTCAGCCAATCTTCAGAGAAGAGGGATGTATGGCCAGGTAGGCATCAATTAGCAAAGACTTCATTGCAGTAGTGAGTTGAGTTGCTGGCAGATTTATTGCCATTAGTCATGGTGTCTTGAGGGGCATTTAGAAGACCAAGTTTATGGATAAGAGCATGATAGATGATGTTGGTACAGAATGGTCAGGGTGAGTTCATAACAGCTCATGATAAGCTATCAGCCTGCTATAACAGTGATGTTAGCTAACAGTTGCATGAAAAAGGATGCAAAGAGGCAAACCTGCTACCAGCACCAATAACCACAATGTGCTTCACAAGCCACTCAAGTTCATATACCTTCTGAGGTGAGAATGCATCATTGTTCCCTGGATACCTGAATGGAATCTGCAATAATGCAATAAGAGGTGCAATGACCAACAAGAGCTTGTAGCCCTGCACTTTCATGTCTGGTAGGATGTAGATGGATGAGAGGTAAATAAGTAAGCAAAGGGGCTGGTACAAAGGTGCTCCTTAATTTATATGCTTAGATAATGACTCTGGAAGCATGTCTCAAGGGTAGATTATGCCATGCACCTGAAGAGTATTTGCAACTACTTGATAGGCTCATATATTGTTCTACAGTTGTAAAATGGCATCAAGCAATTGATCTATTTCTAGGATTCAATGATACATGTATCAGAACTTCATGAAAACTCAGGATGAAGATTTAGAAGGAGAAGTTGGGTTTATCATAATAGTGGCAAGGTAGAGGTAGGCTATTTTGCCATAGTTCATTAGACTTGAGCATGCAGGAAAGAGAGTGCCACAAAGAGTGGAGACCAACTGGAGCAACTGTCTATTTCTGGCAGTATCTCCTAAATCTGCCATTCATATATTAGAGTTGGTGCTGCATGCAATTCCAGCTTCTCAAGATGACACCACCCCCAACCTTCCTTTCTCAGTAACTACCACTACTGTTTCAGTGGCTCAGTTATTCATAGTACAAGGAATACACAAACTCATTCTAAATCACTATGAAGGACTCTAAGGAGACTAGCAGCTTCCTTGGAGGTATGAAGAAGACCACCAACAGCATTTGATCTGGCATTACTCATTATCAATGCTCTAGTGCCAGCTTAGTGCCCAACCTGACTCTACCAAGAGAAGCTTCCATCCCTCTTTTCAATGATTTCCAAGTCTCCAAAAACTTCATTCAAAGGCCCCCCTCCCCTTCACCATCCATTGGAGCTAAACACTCCTACTCTACTGATCAATCTCTTTCCAACCAACTGGAAAAGAGCATGAAGTTCAGAGAAGATGATGATGCTGCCTCTATCTCTTCTGCTGAAGAGAATGGATACAATAATGAAGGCTCCCAAGGCCTCTCCACTCCCAAATCTATCCATCCATCTATCACACCAGCTCATGATGAAATCAACATGTCACCAGAGATTGCTCCCTTCTCCCATAGGACACTATCTCCAGCTCAGGCTATTGCCACTTTACATAGATTTGTTCCACCCACTCCTGGAGCTGCTTGGGATGAATCCCAACCATCTGACCCTCTCCCCATTATCCCCTCTTTCACCCCCCTCTCTCCTCCTGCCACTGTACAGCCTCATGTTGATGCACAGCCAACCCATAGAACAGATTGGTTATCCATCCATGAAACTCTTGGCAATGCCTTATTCAATATAGACATCACCAAAACCAATGTCATCATGGGGCTGAATTGCCTCACTTCTCTTCTAAGCTTTGTTTCTTCCTTTTTGGGAAACTGGGCTGAAACAGGTGACCTCTCATCATTTGAAGGTACCCCTCATCTCATTCATATCTTTCAAGCCATTGCACACTCCAAACAGTTGCACAACAAGTCTGTCCCTTACAGTGGGCACCAGCTCAGACTCTACAACTATATCTCTATGCAATTCCCTCCCTCCCATACTCTATCCCTTACCCCTACCCCCATGTCCACTGGCCATTGTAATGAATGTTGGGCTGAAAAGGCACTGGCCATGTCCTCCCCTTCCCCTAAGGACACTACTGGGTTTCACCAGAGCTCCTCCACTCCTCCTCCTGATGTCACTGGGAAACTCCAGGACTCAGAATCACAATTTGCTAAGGACACAGCATGAGCAATCACCCTCTCTCATCTCCCCCAACCCAACACAGATAAACCAGGTGAGTCTTCAGGCTCTAACATTGATACTGAAATGCTCCCTCCTCCTCCCACCACCACCTCTCCTGAAGCCACTCCCAGAGCCCAAAACTCTGGGAAAGGTGACAACAACCCTAGTTTGTGGTCTACTGTCACCCACCAACAGGTGCCTCATAAACTGGTAGCTGCTCAAGCTCAGTGTAAGCCTATTGTCACTCCCACTTTTCCTCCACAAGTCCCTAAACCCTCCCCCCCCTCCTCTACTCCCCCCCTATCAACAACAAGACCAAACCTAGGTCCAATACCCTCTCCCCATAACTCAAAGGTCTTCTTATGCTAGGGTGACCTCTAACTCCCCCATGAATCCTGACAAGCTCCAAAAGTATGCTGCTCTTCAGAACCAATTCCCACAAATGCTACTGGCCAACATTATCAACTTCCTTTGATCTTTGGGGGACATTAAATCCTCAGCCCCTTCCTCAGCACCCCACAAACCCTCCCCCTGTCCTACCAACTCCCCTAAGGCCACCCAAGGCCCTTCTTGCAAAAACATTGTTGTTCCCTATAATGACATGTTTAAACCTGTCCTCATTACCTCCCTGGACTTGGTAGTGAGAAACTGTAACAATGCCCTTTATCAAAAGGGATTCACACTCATGGTCGAGTCTGCCAAGTCCAATGACCAGACCCTCTGGCTCTCAACTAATCAAGTTGTGACTGATGAGGAGCTCCTCATCATCAAAAAGGGCATCACCAACTCCAACTGGTCTGCTTTTACCACCCCAGAAATTAGGGATGCTATTGCTCCCTCACTACCCATGTCTGAATCATTTGTCAAGTTGATGAACCTCCCCTACTTCCACTCTGATGGAACACCTCACACTGCTGATGACTTCAAGGAAGTTATTAAATCTTCACCCTATCATGAGATGATCCAACACCTCATTGGCAAGCCCTGTTTCCACTGTGTTTCCCCTCACTCTGATTCCACCATCCTCTTCTTTGACCTTTGGGATTCTCAGTCAGCCTCCAGAGCAAAACTACTCATCAATCACACCCTCCTATTCAAGAACAACATATGCACCTTCTGAGGTGCATCCATGCATACTGCTGTCCCCCTCTGCAACCAATGCTGGAGGTGGGGCCACCCAACTCACCTGTGCAAAGCATGCAACCCCAGATGCTCTATTTGTGGCAACCCTTATCACATGGAAAACCACCACCACAATGGCTTCTGTTGCCGTGGCAAACCCAGCCCAAACCCTTACCCCTCCACTCCTGCTAACATTAAGGAGTGCCCCCACATAACCTCCTTCAATTGTCTCTCATGTGATTCCAAAGACCATCACACTAGGGTGTATTACCCATGCCTTTGGCACTATCTGAGTTTATTTACACAAAAAATCAGATGTTTGCTGTTGAAGATCCACACTCTGGGACCTTCAGCCCATTGGCTCGTTTCTGGGGGGTGCGAGTTTTTATTTCTTTAACTTCATTATTTCACCTATAACTATGCAAAGTCTGACAGGTGGGAACTTGTTCATGAGAACAGTGATTTGTCATCATTTATCAATCTGACTAAGAATTAAATCCTTTCCTATTCTATGGGCAATGCTTATAAATCCAACATACTCCCACTATTCTCATACTTGTTGGCCTGTTCTTTATAGATAGGGTATATTACCTGTGCTATTGGCACTCTCAGATTTCTATACACAATCTAATTCAGAATTCAAGTTTATAACCTATATCCTTAGCATTATCTAGTTTCTATATACAAATCTAATTCAGAGCTCTCAAATGATGCCCTTGAAGATCTGCACTCTGGACCTATAACCCATCAGCTTGAGTTTGGGGTAAGTCATTATTTGCACTTCTGTATACAAATCTAATTCAGAGTTTCCAGTTCTACTTACTCTAGTCATCTCAAGTCATCCATTGCTATCTACCCCTGCTATTCCCAGCAACTCAGTTTTATCTACTCTAGTTACCCCAAGTCACCCAGTTTCACTCATTGTAGTTATCTCCCATTACCCAGCCCTACCCAGCCACTCAGTTTCATCTCTTCTAGTCACCCAAGGTACTTATCTACTCTAGGTTACTCAGTCTTGCTCAGTCTAGCTGCTCTAACTTATACAGATTTATTCATTACCTTATCTTATCTACTTTAGTTATTCTAGCTCATCTATTTGTACTCACCTTTATTATTCCAAATCATCCAATTCTATCTATTCTAGTTATCTCAGTTCTCCAGTTTCATCTACTCTAGCCACTTTAGATTACCCCATTCTATCTCCTCCAGCTAGTACTCCAAGTCATCCAGTTTCCTATCCTCCAGTCATTCCAAGTAGCCCAGTTCCATCCCTTCTAGTGATATCAGATAGCCCAGTTTCATCTCTTCTAGTCATCCCAAGTCACTCAGTTTCATCTACTCTAATCATTCTATATAGCCCAGTTCCATCTCCTCCAGTCATCCCAAGTCATCCAGTTTCATCTCCTCTAGTCATCCCAAGTTATATAGTTTCATTTCCTATAGTCATCTCAAGCCATTCAGTCTCATCTTCTCCAGTCATCCCAAGCTGCATAGTTTTATCTCTTCCAGTCATCCCAAGTTACAGAGTTTCATCTCCTATAGTCATCTCAAGCCATCCAGTTGCATCTCCTCCAGTCATCTCAAACATCCCAGTTTCATCTCTTTCAGTCATTCCAACATGGTGCTGGTATCTTATATTTTTACAATTGTTTTCACAACTTATATGGTAATCTAATCTGCATGTATACTGGCTGAACATCCACTTTAAAAGCTCCAACAGCCATTCCTCACTCACTCTAGTAGCTATATCTACAGTCCCAGTAATCCTTAATTTTTATTATTTTTTCATGATTTATACAGTCATTTAGTGTACATGTATATGCTAGCTGAATATTTTCTTCAGTCCCCAACACTAATCCTTCAGCCACTCCAATAGTCCCAAGCCATTCTATTCCATAGTCCCAGCAGTCTGTGAAATTTTATTATTATTTTTTTATGATTTATACAGTCATCTGGTGTACATGTATGCTAGCTGAACCAATAGCCATCAGTAGTTGATGCCAAAGGTTGGGCTATCAGATGTGCCAGCAATATGTCAGCCATCAAAAATCCATCCACCCTCTGAACCTTGTCAGGGTATGTGGGAACTTCTCAAATTTGTCAGCACCATCAAATCTTAGTCAGAATTCTTCCCACTGACAAAGCAGGATCACTCTCATGCCTGTTGTTGCATTCTTTATAGACAAGCCTGATTACCTGTGCTGTTGGCACTCTTTACTCAATCTAATTCAGAATTCAAAGCACAATCTAATTCAGAATTCAAAGCACAATCTAATTCAGAGTTCAGAGCACAGTCTAATTCAGAGTTCAAAGCTCAATCCATTTCAGAGTTCAAAATACATTCCAGTTCAGAGTTCAAACCTACTATTCTATATATTATATAATATTGTACACTATATCTGTCCAAGTTGAAGTCCAGAGAGTACTTCTTTGTACACTATATTTATAGTCTTTCTGTTCTTCTCCTGCTCTGATATCAATGCCTTAATCCTCCTTCCTGGTGTATACATTGAGAGAGCAATGTATAGGTGTCCATGAGAGAACACAGGTGTCTCCAAGTTAATCCCAACATGCTTTACTGACTATCCCTGAGACTTGTTGATGGTAATTGTAAATGCAAGTCAGATTGGGAATTGCCTACACCTGAGAGGAATGGGTATGCCTTTGGTACTATCTGAGTTTATCTACACAAAAAAATCAGGTATTTCCTTTGAAGATCCACACTCCAGGACCTTCAGCCTGTTGGCTTGTTTCTGGGGGTTTAAGTTTTTATTTTTTGTTCCATTATTCTGCCTATCATTATGCAAAAGTCTGGTAGGTGGAAACTTGTTCATAGTCTTAATTCAGAGCTCCCAAATGATACCATTGAAGATCCATACTCTGGACCTTCAGCCCATTGGCTCAAGTTTGGGGTGACTTGTTATTAGCACTCCTGTATACAAATCTAATTCAGAGTTTCCAGTTCTACTCACTCCAGTCATTCCAGTCATCTATTACTATCTACTCCTGCTATTCCCAGCTACTCAGTTTTACCTACTCTAGTCACTCCAAGTCACCCAGTTTCACCCA